>CAUYLG010041556.1:0-29054 GCA_963573385.1 Cacajao melanocephalus | reverse complement strand
GTGGGAGGTGGGGAGCTGGGGAGAGATAGCATGGGAAGAAATGCCAGATATAGGTGAAGGGGAGGAAAGCAGCAAATCACACTGCCACGTGTGTACCTATGCAACAATCTTGCATGTTCTTCACATGTACCCCAAAACCTAAAATACAATAAAAATTAACAAAAAAAATCTAAAAGAGAGTAATATTCTGTTATCTATTTGCCCCAAACCTTATTTTCTATCTCAGGGAGAAAAGCAAAGCTAATATACATTCATGTGGGATGAATTCTAGTATATATTTACTATGTTCCCGTAAGGTTATTTAAATTTTCCTTTTTATCGCGATGCTTGGCAAGAAGATAGATTTGTTCAACTGGAAAGTAATATTATTAATTGCATTAATAATATAATATTAACTCAATTTGAAGACCTAGCAGAGATCGAATTACTGTATAATGCTTGTTAATCACATGAGGCTGATTAACCCAACTAAAGAACAGGGTCCAGAGAAAATGGTAAAATTCTTAGACATCACCTGAACAGCGGAGATTAGAGGCATCCCTCAGATAACCAAAAATAAGTAATTGTCTCTTCCAGCCCCAAAATGAAAGCAAGAGGTGCAAAGATTGTTGGCTTGTTAAGGTGGTGGAGAAATGACATACCCCGTTAATAAAGTTAGCAAGAAAAAAGCTGAATTTGACTGAACTTTTGAGCAAGATAACACATTTGTATTTTTGTTTGTTTTTGTTTTATATTTTTGGAAATTAAAAAGCCCCTGTAAAGCCCTGTGGGGCCTCAGGAGTCCCAAACTCAAGCGATTTGGGAAGTTTCTGCAACACACAACCAACCCATGCTGACTGGATCTGCTGGCAAAAGCCTGTTACTGCCACCTAGTGGCTAGCTGTGGGATTTTGTAATAAAAAGCTACGTGGCTGTAGCACCATTTAAAAGGCAATTGCTAGCTTGTTACCAGGTTTTGGTTGAAACTGCTTCTCTTACTGAAAGACATAAAATTATTTTAAAACTCATAACATCCTGTTTATATCATATCATTCCAACAAGGAATGAAATGTACAGAATTTCCTCCTTGAATGGAAAGGAGAGATTCAAGCATGTGTGAGGGGGTTGGTTACCCAATGCATGCACCACAGTCAGGTGGCTGTCAGGCCACCTTAAATTTGGTTCCCCTGAGGAGCTGGCTAAACCTATAGCGGAATGGGCCCCTCTCCCTGGTCAGTTGTCAAGGCAGCAGTGTGGCTTACAGATGGCAGTTCAAGGGTAAAGGGCTGGCCCTCAACCTGGGAAACAGCAGCTCTGAAATCAGTTAGTGATTGCATGTTAGATGAAAAGACAAAAAATAAATCTGCTCCAAGGCTAACATTGAGTGATGTTTCTCATGGCATCAAAGAAAAATAGACACTAACAATACTGGTACGGCATAGACGTTTACTGATTTTACTGTTTCTTTTTTAGTTGCCTGAAATATTGACAGGCAATGTAGTTTAGAAAAGGGACTTAGATGAAAAGTCCCTGGATGATATTTAAAAAACAAAACCAAAGAATCTACTGTGGTGCACTATTATGGAAAACTTTGTGTACTTGAGGGGGGAAAATTAAAGTGGGACTTGTTGATGACCATCGAAAGAACTCCCTTACAAATTCTCAAGAACACTGGAATCAAAAAGCAGATGTCCTTGCTCACTCTTTGGAAGAGGTTTCCTAGGTATACAAAATGAGTTGCCAAGAAGGCACTCAAGCAATTAATGAAACAGCGGGCAGAAAAAGTATGTATGTCATTATTGCCTTCAGAAGCTCTAAATGCTACTAACAATTGTTCTACTTGTCAACAGGAATATCAAAAACTAAAAATGGCCATGGGCCATAAATCAGGAGGATTTGACATCCCATAGATAGCAGAGGGATTGCATTGGCCCATTACTCACGGCTCTGGTGAATAATGATAGGTGTTGACTGGGTAGTCAAGAGAGAAACTCATACTGAATTTGGGATTGCATGTCCAGTAACTGGAGGAAATACCTCTAACATTAAACTTTGATAGTTTCTGTTGCTATGCCTTGAATTCACTAATCTTTCCTTCTGCAGTGTCCAATATAATCTGCTGATAACCTTATCTAGTGTATTGTTCATCTCACATGTTGTATTTTTCATCCCTAAAAATTTAATGTCTTTTATATTTTTGTATACCTTATTTACATGTTTTTATTTCATCTTTTTGAACATATGTAATTGAGAATTTTTGTTTTAGTGTCTTTGTCTACTGATTCTATAATCTGTATCATTTCTGAGTCCACTTCCATTGATCAATTTTTCTCCTAATTATGGACTGTATGTACCTGCTTCTTTGTATGCCTCGTAAATTTTTATTGGATGCAAGACATTCTAAATTTTGTATTCTTAACTGTTGATTTTTTTGTATTTTTTAAAATAATTCTGACTTTTGTTCTTGGATTCAGTTAAGTTACTTGGAAACAGCTTGATCTTTTTAAGGCTCTTTTAAAGCTTTGTCAGGTGAGAACAGAGCAGCTCTTATTCTAGAGCTAATTTGTCCCCACTATTGAGGGAGTGCATTTCTGAGTACCTTACCCAATGTCCTGTGAACAGTGAGATTTCTTCATTCCAGCTGTGGGAAACATGACGCATTGCCCTGTGTGATCTCCGAGAACTGTTCTGCAAGCTCTGATGGATGCTGGTGAATTTCACCCTGTCCACAGGTAGTTTTTTCAAACACATGTGCTGACCAGTACTCAGCTGAGGATTTGAGGTCAATCTTCTGTGGCTCTTCAGAGATCTCCCTTTGTGCAATATCTCTCTGCTGCCTGCTCTGTGAACTCTGTC
Source organism: Cacajao melanocephalus (assembly GCA_963573385.1). Lineage (NCBI taxonomy): Eukaryota > Metazoa > Chordata > Mammalia > Primates > Pitheciidae > Cacajao > Cacajao melanocephalus. Next base: position 26,219 of record CAUYLG010041556.1, on the reverse strand, counting down.
TGCTTTGTACTCTGAATGCTTAGTTCTGTCTCATCCCCCTAGGGAGACGGTGGGACCCTGTTTCAATTCTGCCTTTCCACACTGCCACCTGGAACCTTCGTCCAGGTAGTAAACAGGGGTGATCACAGACTCATCTAATCTGTTTCTCTTCTTTCAGGGATCACTGTCCTGTGCTGTTTAATGTCTAATGTCCAAAAACTGTTGTTTTTATTTATTTTGCCTGGTTTTTCATTTGTGTAAGGTATGAGGATAAATCTGATCCCATTACTCCATCATAACCAGATCTGAAAGTCTTGTCCTTAATTTTCATCACTAAAATACACTCAAAAACTTTTTTCTTTATCCATAATCAATAAAGGTATGTAACTGTTCATTGGGTTAATGTGTTTTGTTCTATAGCATATCCATTTAACCCATGCTGTCCAAGGTATTTCTTCTTCCATTTCTCTTGCTAATACTTGTGAGACCAAAATATGTATCTTATTAACATTTTTCAACTGGACCTCAATAGCTATTTATTTACTATATTTGTAAAAATAAAACCATCGAGATTTAGAAAAAAACAAAAGGAAATAATAAAAGACCACCCAGGTAAATAATAAATATTTTATATTTTATTCAGTCTCTAAAACTAGGCTTATTTTGTAACATACAAAAGTGGACTATCTAATAAAATAGCTTTAAAATGAACAAAAAAAAGGAAAAAATAGATTTAAAATCAACTATTTAAAAAATTTTATCTTTACACCAAGGTCAAAGTCAAATCTTTTTAAATTTATGTATATATAGGTAGTACATTTGAAAATTCAAGAGCATTGGTAATAAAAGAAAGCATTAGTTACCCAGTAAGATAGCAAAAAGTTCAAACAGATAACTGTTTAAAGAGGAAAGAAAAATAGAAATAAAGAGAAAATTAGATAATCTTACTAAGAATCAAAAACACAAAAATTAGAAGATCATCAAAGAATCAGTTTTTATGCGAGCTTGACTACTGCCTATGAAAAGAAAAAGAAAAAAAGAGAATCAGTTTTTATCTTGAACTTTGAATGGTAAATGCTAAGTGATAAATGTCAGTTATGTGAAATATATTCACATATACAGCTTGTAGGGGTGAATAGTTAAACACTTATAAAATAACATTATAATTCTTATTAAAACTGTAAAAATGTTTCTGCCTTTTGAATCAGCAAAGTAAACTGCATCCAAAGAATCATGCAAAATAAATAATTTTAAGGGCAGTCATGTTGGCTCATTTCTATAATCTCAGTGCTTTGGGAGGCCAAGGCAAAGGGATCATTTGAGGCTGGGAGTTTGCCACCAGCCTGGGCAACATGGTGAGATTCCATCTCTACAGGAAATTCTAAATTAGGTGGCCATAGTGGCACTCCTGCAGTTTTAGTTACTCAGGAGGCTGAGACGGGAAGGTCGCTTGAGCCCAGAAGTTGGAGGCTGCAATGAGTTATAATTGTGCCACTGCACTCCAGCTTGAGTGACAGAATGAAACCCTGTCTCTCAAAAAAAATACATATATATATTTAATATATAAAACATGTAAATATATAAATATATATATATAATTTAAAGGACAATACATCTATATTCATGAAGTTATTCAGGTTAACATTATTTAAAACTGTGATAAAAGCATAAATGTATAATCTTTGTGTGTATATTCATATTCACACACCAAAAAAAAAATAAGAGAATATATATGTATTCTCTGCTTTTGGCTCTTTAAATTAATCTGACTCAGCCAACATGCTATATGCTCACTTCCTAATGTAAATATGATGAGCATTCCCCAAGGCAGTTTAAGGCAGTTACCTTGGACTCGATTTTGTGCTAACATTGTCATTGTCTGAATGCGAGGGACTGGGTCCAGTCTCTCTCTGGTCCTGTAGCTGGTCTCATGTTGTCCCATTTTCTTGCTTACCTCATCCTTATACCACTCTAAAAGTGCCTAGTTCAATCTGCACATCTTCCACAAAGCCTTCCTGGGATGATTTAGTCTGCATGTATTTTTCACCACTAGCAATTTTTGATAGCATGAAAACTTAAAGTTTCACTAGAATACGTTTGCTGGTTTAGATGTTTATGTTTAAGACTCTTCTCAAACTGATATATCTAAATTAATTAACATAGTTCTCATACTGTCTTAAAGATATCGCTGATGTTATACACATGCCAAACTTAGAAAATATTATGAGCTATTCGCAACTCACTATTTTAACAGCTGACTCTCAGGTAGGAAGATGTTAACAGCTGAGAAGGGAGGGAAACAAGTTCTGTCTCTTTCTTGTGATATCACTGATCCCCCGTATCTAGGATACTTCAATAGGCTTTACTATCTTCTGTCCTTAAAGATCAAATTCCTAAATTTAAATGTTTCTTAACTGCAGCTACAAATGATTATAAGACTTGAAATTAGAATATATAAACTTTAATGACAGGAAAAGACTTAAGAAGTCCCTAAAGAATCTGAATTTCCTTATTTTAAAAATGGAAATTAAAATGCCTGCTTCATAGAGATTTTTGTGAAGGATGGCAAATGAGATAATGTGTGAAAGTGTTTACCATCTACTTGGGGCCTAGATTGTCAAATGGAAGGTATGTTTAATATGTACATTTTGAATGTATTTTTAAATGGTTTGGAAAGGATACAGGATAAGGACAATGAGTTGATTGTAAGTTCTGTGGCCTAAGAGAAAGGACCTTTGTCTATGAATGGACCTATATGAGCTCTAATTGTGAGGAAGGAAGGATACCTATGTAGATATTGCAGGGAGGAAGAAGGAATTGTTGACATTTCATCATCCCTACCCTCAATTTCTTTAGCCTACATGCTATTTTCGGATGCCTGTCTCCTCACTGGGTCTATTTTCCTCAAGGTCACTGAGGATCTCACCTTAGATTATCCCATGTGTAATAGTTCTTTTTCTATCAAAAGCCTTATGATTTATTGTGGACCAAGTTCATATCTTACTTCTTGTAGGAAATCCTAACTTACTACGGCAATCTTATTCTTTGTGCTCGTAACCATATGTACTACTTCTTTGGAACCTTGTAGTATACTATAACAGAGAGAGCATATCTGAAAAAAAGCAGAAAATCTAGATTGAAATTCTGCTTCCATAATGTACAAGCTCGCATATCTAGAGCAGATCTTATCTTTTCTACCTTGGTTATATGTAAACTGTTGAGCTACCCTCAATATTCTTTTTGTATTTCTCACTATTAATCACCAGAATCCTGGTTTATCTGATAAGAACCCAGAGAAGAGAGGAAACTAACATTGGTTATATACCTATTGCCAGGGTCTTTCCTGTATGTGCCATTAAGAGCATCATTTCATACCAAGCTCTCCTTAGTATCTAAGAAGGAAGGAAGGAAGTTCTAGTTCAGCACTTACTTATTTCTGCCCCAGTAACATTTCTCTGGCATCTGGGTTTCTGTCTCAGCCCCTCGGCTGCCAGTTGAATAGATGACCATCCCATTTGGTAATAGGATTATTTCTATTAATGGCAAGTGGCATCATTTATCTAGAAAGGGATATTTAATAAAATTATACAATGTTTGGCTTGGAAGGAATTCAGAATAACATATTTGAAGATTAATTTTCTGTATGAAAAACCCTAAATCCCCAAAAGATGAAGTCACTTACCCCATATTTCACTAGAGACAGTTGAGAAGGAAGGAAAGAAGTAAGGTTACCTGAGATGAATCTCGGCAATTCCAGTGAGGTCTGTGATATTAGTCAAATAATTTAATTTCTCTAAGCTTCAATTTCTTAATCTGTAAAATAAGACTAGTATACTTTCCTAAGAAAAAATATGAACTCAAATATTAGGTAACTTACAACTGTCACCTGCACATCTGACTATTGACAACGCTTACACAATAATTTAGGTTTCATGACTTTATTTCTTGTTGCTTTCAACTCAATTTATGAAAAAGATAAGTGCATTTTTTACATTATTTGTATCTTTTCTCATATTTTAAAATTAGTTTCCTTTTCTATCTCCAGGCATGCTTCTTCACTAAATTCACCCTCGACCACACAGTCTCAAGATGCTAAAAAGATACTTCTTTTTTACATTTAGATTTTGGGCTTTCACGAGGAGAACATTGAAAAGTACAGGAAAAATCGATGTGCGTGTATTTTAAATAAATATTCTCTTGCTTTTTTCCAAAGAAAAACCTGTATCCTGGTAAAGCTCTGTTTCAGTTCTCCCAGTTTAATAAATCATTTCCCTGCACCCAGAATTACAGTGGTTTGTGGAAGGAAACATAATTAGAAGTCTCAGTAACAGTAATATCTCATAAAAAGGAAGCAATAAACTATTATACATTACACATGATTCATAGTCATCTAATCTCAGTCTTTTATTCATAGGAATGTCTTTTTAGAAGCAGAGATGTCTACAGGTTTATAGAAAATCGATTCCTGAGAGTTGGTTCATATCCAGTTCAGAGCACGTGGGGAGAGAAAAACACCCTGCTCAAGGGGAGCAGACGTCAACCAAAGGAATATGAGTTAGTTTGTGCCACAGCAGGTTTCACTAGAGAAACCCTAATGTCTTACCAATCTATTGGTGTGGCTGACATTTCCGCAATTTTTTGTTTTGGCCTTTTGAGGTCCTATACTAAATGGGACATGTGTAAACTTGTGTGTCTGAAACAGTGAAGGACACCTCAGCTTAGTCAGTGGATGTAGGCCAGGAAGGAACAGAATGTGCAACCAGTAAGTTCTGATTTAAAGGCTCTTAATAGTAATGTGGAGGACTGGGGCATGGAGTGTTGCCCCAAAAGGCAGGGCCTGCACATCTATAAGGCGTTAGAAAGGCATAGAACAGAAACAAAGTGTCCATCCAAGTTTCTAACAAACAGAAAGGGAGCAGTGACAAAGTAATATTTACTGCTAAAGCACACTTCAGCAATTTCATAACTGTACCTAAGAATAGGCCTCCTCTGAGAATTTATAGCACTGCTGAAAACAGATGCAAGAGTCTGCTCCCTATGGGTCTGTGACTTCCACTGTTATTGATGAAAACTTTTAATTACTTCATTAACTTCACTCTCTTGTTTTTCCTCCCTTCAACTTCAGACAAAAATTACAGTCTTTAAGAAGTTACTGTCCTGAGGCTCTGCACCTGCCCTTCATTAGAAGGGAGACAGTAGATGACAAATAGGCCAGACCCCTAGAGGGAGGCCGCTGCCTCTGGCAAGCAGGAGGCCCAGGGAGAGTTGTGAGTGGGAATTCCAGCCTCTTCTCCCAAGCGCAAGTCTTGTCTGGGCAATGCCTAAAGTTTCAAATTGCTGCCTGGAGGTTGATGCTGAATCAAGTCAAAAGGTCATAAAGTAAAAGTTAAAGGCTAAAAAACTTTGACTCACCAAGCCAAAGCCATAAACTCATTTTGTAAATTCAGTTTTAAAAAATGGTCAATCCAGTCGAAGACAAAAACAAAAATAAAACTCTGCAAATACTTTTTAGACTAAATTATTCATCTTTACTTACTGGTAAATTTATTTCAAACAGAAAAACATTTTCAGATACTATTTCAGTTGAACCATTCTGGAAGCACAAATGGATAAAAACACCAATTCTCTTTCTCTTTGAAAAAGAACATAACTATTAAATGAGACAGTCCATTCTTTCCCAATCCTTCAGAATATAAGTTCCAGCAGACATTCACGCATTCTCAAAGTCCAAAGGACTACCAGCTCACTGTGAAAAAATAACTCTCATGAAGAAAGTGTGTTTGTGAAAGGTACAATGGTGATCATTTCCATTATAAAAGAAGTCAGGGCATCACAAAGTAACTAGGCATCTCAAAACATAAATAAGAAGGACTGAAAGGAGGGAAAAGTTTACCTACTTTACAATTTGTCAAAAGTCTTTGAAACAATTTGTGGACAAAGGAGGGATGAATCCTATTACGGGGATTTGAAAATATTGTTCTTAGCCCAATGAAATTAAACTGTATTTAAAAATTTTAGAATGTGACAAGATTCTGGAAAAAAATTTTCTGCTATAAAGGAGTTGTTTTAAATAAAAAATAATTGGAAGTAGTAGTGTTAATTACAACAAAGGGGAAATGGAAAAACAATGAACTGTTGTAAAGCCAAGTCTTTGTATTCAAATCCGACTTCTGAGTATGTCAAGCTGGGTGATAGTGGTGTGCTGAACAAGCAGGCTAGACAGTAAGTCTCTCGTTAAAAATTCAATCATTATCCAGTTGAGCATTCTTAATAAATATAATTCAATTTTCATATTTACAAAATCTATATAAAATTACCACCTCATAGGAATGGCACAAGCATTGAATGGGAAAAGATTTATGAAAGAACTTAGAAAGTTAAACATCCCATAAAAAGATAAGACACTGATATTCGTGCCAACATTAATAATAATAAATGTATTACATCCTTATACAAACAACTTCATTTAATCCCATAACATCCCAATAAGTAATATATTATTGTTAATCCTGTCTTAAAGGTGTGGTAACTAGGGTTTAGATTCTCTGGGTTTTAAGACATTGCCAAATATGTAACGCTATTATTTAAGTAAGAAATTAAGATGACAGTGAAATATCTTTGTCGCAAAAAGTTGTATTTGTAACAAAGATAAAATTTCTGTTTAAGAAATCAGTCTAAAAGCTTAAACATCATTTTTAAATTTACTGGATTTTTAAAAAGTTACCTAAGTAATACACACCAGTGTTACAAGTAAAACAATACACAAGTATATAAAGGTAAGCTTAATAATAATGATGATAACAAATAACACATACCAGTAAGTTTGAGGTAAACTGTGTTCTGAGTGGTTCTCCCAACTGAAGAGTGATAAACATTGTTTTGTAGATACAATTTTTATTTAATTTTCAATACATACACAAAAAGTTTGTCACAAGCATACAGATGATGAATTTTCACAAAATTAATATACCTGCACAGGCAACAAGCAAGTAAGAACAGAGGTGCCATCACCACGGAAACCCCTCTTGTGCCCTCAGGTATCTCTGCCTCCCAAGGGTAAATACTATCCTGACTTTCTACACCATAGGCTAATTTTGCTTAACATGATTGTGATATTCACTTCATGGTACTCTCTGCAGCTAGAGTTCATTCATTTTAATTACTGTATAATATTCCACTTGTAAATCTGCTACTTTTGATGGACATTTAGGCTGTTTCCAGTTTGGACAATTACAAGCAATGCTGCTATGAAGATTCTTATCCATGTTAAGTGAACATCTGTGTGCTTTCCTGCTGGAATTGTATATAGAAAAGTGTCAAAAGGTATTCCTGTGTTCAGGACTGAAGATCTTTCCAAAATGGCTGTACCACCATCAAATGAGAGATTGAGTTATTCTACATTCTCTCTAACAGCTGGTAGTGTCTGCTTTTTGTTTATTTATATGTTGTCATTCTTGTGGGTAGATATAGGTAATATGTTATTGTTTTAATTTACATGTTTTTGATGTCCAAAAAAGTTGAGCACATTTTATTTACTTATTGGCCATAGAAATATTTTCTTTTGTAAAATGCCTGTTCAAATCTTTTGCCAATTGTTTTTAGCTAGGTTGTCTTACTGATTTGTGGAAGTTACTGATATATTCTGAATATGAGTTAGTTCTTCGTTGAATATATGTTTTGCATAATCTTCTTCCACTCTGTCGTTTGTTTTTTCACACTTTTAATTGTGTATTTTGATTAATAGAAGTTATAAATTTTAATGAAGTCCAATGAATTAAAATTATTTTTTGTGTAGTGATTTTGTGTATTTAAAAAGACTTTTTTGTACATCAAGTTTAGGAAGGTATGATCTAATTTTTTCATCTAAAGCTTTATTGTTTTACTTTTTCCACTTTAAGCCTATTACACATCTGAATTTGATTTTTGTATAGGTGTAGGGTAGACATAAGAATTCATTTTTAAATACAGATATCTAAATGATCATATATTGGAAAGTTTATCTTTTTCTCCCTGAATGGCATTATCACCTTTCTCAAAAATCCATTTAATATGAGTATTTTTCTGGATTCTATAATAATCTATTGCTTTACTTATCTATATTTATGTTAAAACTATACTGTCTAAAATACTGTCATTTTATAATAGATCTTAATATCTAATATTAGAAATGTCCCACTTTACTCTTATCCATAAAGATTACCTTGTCTATTTTTCACCATTTGCATTTACATATATATATTGAAATAACATTGTCAAATACATACGCACACACACTCACACACATGATTTTACAGAAACTTTCACTGAAAATATTTTGCATTTACAAATCAATTTGTAGAAAATTTATATCTTTAATATACTGAGTATTTTGATCAGTAAGCATGTATATTCCTCCATTTCAGTCTTCTTAAATCTGTTTCAATAATAAATTGTTTTGTGTGTGGAAGTCTTGCAAATACTTCTTATATTTTTTCTACATAGTTTATCTTTTTAATGCCAGTGTAAATGATGTCATTAATTAAACATTATTTTCTACTTATTTGTTGCCAGCCTGTAGAAATATGCTTGATTTTTAATAGTTCTATATAGATATAATTCATAGACCATATAATTTACCAATTTAAAGTATCAAATCCAGTGGTTTTTTCCTAAAGGGTTGGGTTGTATAATCAGAGCAGCAATCCAATTTTAGAACATTTTGCCCCCCTCAAAAGAAACCATGTACCCATTATCAGTCAATTCATAATATTCCTCTATCCATCTACCTCCTTCCCTTACCTAAGCCCTCAAAAGCTGCTAATCTATTTTCTGGCTGTATGAATTTATTTATTCTGAATATTTCACACATATGGGATCATATGTGAGCTTTTTTTTTCTTCACTTAGCATACTGTTTTCAAGGGTCATCCGCACTGTAGCATGTACAGTACTTCATTGCTTTTTATTGTCAAATAATATTCCATAGTATAGATATACCTGATTTTATTTATCTATTGGTCAGATGTACATTTGGGTTGTTTCAAAGTTTTGTTATTACAAATAACACATTCATGCATAATTTTTTGTGTGGATATATGTTTTTATTCTTCTTGGATATGCCTGTAGGACTTGAATTGCTGGATAATATATTAATTCTATTTTAAATATTTTAAAGAATTGCCAAACTGTTTTCCAAAGCAGCTGCACCATTTACATTCGCACCAGCAACGTGTTTGGGTTCCAATATCTCCACACCTTCAGTAGTACTTGTTAGTATATTTTTTATTATAGCCAATAAATGGGTGTGAAGTGGTTTTCAATTGTTTTGATTTGCTTTTCCTTATAACTAGTGATGTTGGGCACCATTTCACGTGCATGTTATCTATTTGTATTTTTTCTTTGTTGAAACGTCAGCTCAAATCTAATTTTTAATTGGGTTATCACCTTTTATTATTGAATTGAATGAGTTCTCACATATTCTGGGTACAAATCCCTCATCACATGTGTTTTGCAAATGTTTTCTCCCATTCTGTGGGCTGACTTTTCACTTTTTCATTGCATCATAATCAGTTTTCATTTTGAAATAGTACAACTTACCTGTTTTTGTTGTTGTTACTTGGTTGGACTTTTGCTTTTCTGTCTAAGAAAACAGTAACACAAGTCATGAATACTTAATTTCTATGTTTTCTTAATTTTTTAAATTGACAAGTAAAAACTATATGTTTATGGTATACAGCAGAATATTCTGATATATGTATACATTTGGAATGGATACGTTGAGCTAAACAACATGCATTACCTCACATATTTATCATTTCTATGGCAAGAACACTTATCTACTCATTTGGCAATTTTCAGGAATTCAATCTATTATTAACTAGTCACTACAATGTATAGTAGATCTCTTGAACTTATTCCTTTTTTTCTGACTGATGTTTTGTGTCCTTTGACCAGTGTCTCCTCGATGTCCTCACCTCCCAGCTTCTGATAACCACTATTCTAATCTCTGTTTCTGTGTGTTAGATGTTTTCAGATTCCACATATAAGTGAGATCACAGAGTATTTGTCTTTTTGTGTCTGGTTTATTTCACTTAGCATAATGTCCTTCAGTTTCATTAATGTCACAAATGACAAGATTTTCTTATTTCTTTCAAGGCTAAATAGTATTCCATTGTGTATATATACCATATTTTTTAATCCATTCATCCATTGATGGGCACTTAGGTTGATTCCACAACCAGAAGTGTAGCTACCTGAAGAGAGAATCTGACATGATTTCACATCCTTTGGAATATATATCTAGTAGAGGGATTGCTGGATCCTGTGGCAGTTTTGAATTGAGGAGCCTCCTTACTATTTTTTATAACGGCTGTACTGATTTGCATTCCCACCAATGAAGTACAGGGGTTCTCTTTTTCCACATCCTACCAATAGTTTTATTTTGTATTAGCCAGTGTAACAGGTGTAAGATAGTATCTCACTATGGTTTTAATTTGCCTTTCTGTATTGATTAGTTATATTGAGCTTTTTTTTTTTAATGAATCTATTGGCTGTTTGTATGTCTTTTGAGAAATGTCCATTCAGGTCCCTTGCCCACTTTTTATTCAGCAATTTTTTTTTTTTTTTAACCTTTGGGTTGTTTGAGTGCCTTATGCATTTTGGACATTAATCCCTTAACAGATGTATGATTTGCAAATATTTTCTCCCATTTCATAGGTTGCCTCTTTATTCTGTTGATTGTTTTCTTCACTGTGCTAAGCTTTTCAGTTTAATGTAGCCCTCTTGTTTATTTTTGCTTTTCTTGCATATGCTTTAGAGGTGATATTAAAAAACCTTTATTCAGACAAATGTCATGGAGCTTTTTCTGTTTTCTTTTAGTATTTTTACCTTTTCAGATCTTCGGTTAAGGTCTTTAATCTTTTCTGAGTTGAGTTTTATACATGGTGTAGGTGAAGGTCTAATTTCATTCTTCTGCATAAGGATGTCCAGGTTTTTCAGCACCATTTATTGAAAAGACTGTCTTTTCCCCATAGTGTGTTTTTGGCATCCTTGTGGAAACTCAATTGACTGTATATGTATGGATTTTTTTTTAATTAAAATTTTATTTTCTATTATACATGTGCAGAATGGGCAGGTTTGCTGCATAGGTATACACATGTCATGGTGGTTTGCTGGACCCATCAACCTGTCATCTACATTAGGTATTTCTCCTAATGCTATCCATCCCCTGGCTCCCCACCCCACAATGGGCCTGTTTATGTGATGTTACTCTCCCTGTGTCCATATGGTTTCATTGTTCTACTCCCACTTATGAGTGAGAACATGTGGTGTTTGGTTTTCTGTTCCTGTGTTAGTTTGGAGAGCAAAAAAAAGCAGGGGTTGCAATCCTAGTCTCTAATAAAACAGACTTTAAACCAACGAAGATCAAAAGCTACAAAGGAGGGCATTACATAATGGTAAAGGGATTAACGCAACAAGAGGAGCTAACTATCCAAATATATATGCACCCAATATAGAAGCACCCAGATTCATAAAGCAAGTTCTTAAAGACCTACAAAGAGACTTAAACTCTCACATAATAATAGCAGGACACCCCACTGTCAATATTGGACAAATCAATGAGACAAAAAATTAACAAGGATATTTAGGACTTGAACTCAGCTCTGGACCAAGCAGACCTAATAGACATCTTCAGAACTCTCCACCCAAAATTGACAGAATATACATTCTTCTCAGCACCACATTGCACTTATTCTAAAATTATAATTGGAAGTAAAATACCCCTCAGCACATGCAAAGGAATGAAAATCATAACAAAAAGTTTCTCATACCACAGTGCAATCAAATTAGAACTCAGGATAAAGAAACTCACTCAAAACCCCACAACCACATGGAAACTGAACAACCTGCTCCTGAATGACTACCGGATAAATGATGAAATGAAGGTGGAAATAAAGATGTTCTTTGAAACCAATGAGAACAAAGACACAATGTACCAGAATCTCTGGGACACATTTAAAGCAGTGTCTAGAGGTAAATTTATAGCACTAAATGCCCACAAGACAAAGCAGGAAAGATCTAACATCACAAGTAAAACAACTAGAGAGAAGCAAGAGCAAACAAATTCAAAAGTGAGCAGAAGGCAAGAAATAACTAAGATCAAGGCAGAACTGAAGGAGATAGAGACATGAAAAACCTTCCAAAAATCAATTAATCCAGGAGCTGCTTTTTTGAAAAGATTACAAAATACATAGATCACTATCCAGATAAATAAAGAAGAAAAGAGAGAAGAATCAAATAGATGCAATAAAAAATGATAAAGGGGATATCATCACCTATTCCACAGAAATAAAAACTACCATCAGAGAATATTATAAACACCTCTACACAAGTAAATTAGAAAATCTAGAAAAAATGTGAAAATCCTCAATAAAATACTGGCAAACCAAATCCAGCAGCTCATGAAGAAGCTTGTCCACTATGATCAAGTTGGCTTCATCCCTGGGATGCAAGGCTGGTTCAACATATGCAAATCAATAAACATAATCCATTACACAAACAGAACCAATGACATAGACCACATGATTATCTCAGTAGATGCAGAAAAGATCATCCACAAAATTCATCTGCCCTTCATACTAAAAACTCTCAACAAACTAGGTATTGATGGAACGTATCTCAAAATAATCAGAGCTATTTATAACAAACCCACAGCCAATATCATACTGAATGGGCAAAAACTGGAAGCATTCCTTTTGAAAACTGGCACAAGACAAGGATGCCCTCTCTCACCACTCCTATTCAACATTGTAATGGAAGTTCTGGCCAGGGCAATCAGGCAAGAAAAAGAAAAGAGGACAAACAGAGAGCCAAATCATGAGTGAACTCCTATTCACAATTGCTACAAAGAGAATAAAATACCTAGGAATAATACTTACAAGAGATGTGAAGGACCTCTTCAAGGTGAACTACAAACCACTGCTCAAGGAAATAAGAGAGGACATAAACAAATGCAAAAACATTCCATGCTCATGGTTAGGAAAAATCAGTATTAGGAAAATGGCCATACTGCCCAAAGTAATTTAAAGATTCAGTGCTATCCCCATTAAGCTACCATTGACTTTCCTCACCAAAGTGGAAAAAAGATATTTTAAATTTCATATGGAACCAAAAAAGAGCCCACATAGCCAAGACAATCCTAAGCAAAACAAAACAAAACAAAACAAAACCTGGAGGCATCATGCTATCTGACTTTGAACTATACTACAAGGCTACAGTAACCAAAACAGCATGGTACTGGTACCAAAACAGATATAGACCAATGGAACAGAACAGAGGCCTCAGAAACAATGCCACACATCTACTGTGTCTGATCTTTGACAAACCTGACAAAAACAAGCAATGGGAAAAGGATTCCCTATTTAATAAATGGTGCTGGGAAAATTGGCTAGCCATATGCAGAAAGCTGAAACTGGATCCCTTCCTTACACCTTATATAAAAATTAACTCAAGATGGATTAAAGACTTAAACATAAGATGTAAAACCATAAAAACCCTAGAAGAAAACCTAGGCAATATCATTAGGACATGAACATGGGCAAAGACTTCATGACTAAAACACCAAAACCAATTGCAACAAAAGCCAAAATTGACAAATGGGATCTAATTAAACTAAACAGCTTCTGCACAGCAAAAGAAACTATCATCAGAGTGAACAGGCAACCTACAGAATGGGAGAAAATTTTTACAATCTATCCATCTGACAATGGGCTAATACCCAGAATCTACAAAGAACTTAAACAAATTTGCAAGAAAAAAAAACCCATCAAAAAGTGGGTAAAGGATATGAACAGACACTTCTCAAAAGGAGACATTTGTGCTGCCAACAAACATGAAAAAAAGCTCATCATCAGTGGTCATTAGAGAAATGCAAATCAAAACCACATTGAGATACCCTCTCACGCCAGTTGGAATGGTGATCATTAAAATGTTAGGAGACAACAGATGCTGGAGAGGATGTGGAGAAATAGGAACACGTTTACACTGTTGGTGGGAGTGTAAATTAGTTCAACCATTGAATTAAGAGTGGCAATTCCTCAAGGATCTAGAACCAGAAATACCATTTGACTTAGCAATCCCATTACTGGGTATATACCCAAAGGATTATAAATCATTCTATTATAAAGACACATGCACACATATGTTTATTGTGGCACTGTTCACAGTAGCAAAGACTTGGAACCAACCCAAATGCTCACCAATGATAGACTGGATAAAGAAAATGTGGCACATATACACCATGGAATACTATGTAGCCATAAAAAAGGATGAGTTCATGTCTTTGCAGGGACATGGACGAAACTGGAGACCATCATTCTCAGCAAAGTAACAGAAGAACAGAAAACCAAACATCGCATGTTCTCACTCATAAGTGGGAGTTGAGCAATGGGAACACATGGACACAGGAGAGGAACATCATACACTGGGGCCTGTTGGAGGCTAGGGGGCAGGAGAGGGATAGCATTAGGAGAAATACCTAATGTAGATGACAGGTTGATGGATGCAGCAAACCATCATGGCACATGTATACCTATGTAACAAACCTGCACGTTCTGCACACATACCCCAGAACTTAAAGTATAATAATTTTTTTTAAAGATATTATTATCTTTCTATCTCAACACACTTAAAATACAAATACAGTGGTGTTCCCCATAATTATATTTTGGTTAAAGATGAACCCTATATATGATAGTGGTCCATAAAATTATAAGGAAGCCAAAAATTCTTATTGTCTAATGATATCGTAGCCATCATGACATCATAGCACAACACATTATTTGTGTGCTTGTGGTGATGCTGGTGTTAAAAAAAAACCTACTGGGCTGCCAGTCCTATAAAAGTACAGTCCATACAATCATGTACAGTACATAATACTTGGTAATGATAATAAATGACTATGTTACTGGTTTATGTATTTTCTATCCTATACTTTTTATCATTGTAGAGTGTATTCCTTCTACTTCTATAAAAAATAGTTAACTGTAGAACAGCGTCAGCCAAGTCATTCAGGAGTTTTCCAGGAGAAGGCATTGTTATCATCATAGGTGATAACAGCTCCATGCATGTTATTGCCCCTGAAGACCTCCCAGTGGGACGAAACATGGAGGTGGAAGACAGTGAGATTGATCATCCTGACCCCACATGGGCCTAGGCTGACATGTGTGTTTGTGTCTTTGTTTCTGAGAAAAATTTTACAATTAAAAATAAATGAATTTTTTTTTAAAAAATAGAAAAACTTATAGAACAAAGATACAAAGAAAGAAAATAGTTTTGGACAACTGTACAATGTGTTTGTGTTTTAAATGTTGTTACAAAAAACTCAAAAAGCTTTTCTTTTTGTTTGAGGCGGAGTCTTGCTCTGTCACCAGGCTGGAGTGCAATGGCACAATCTCAGCTCACTGCAACCTCCACCTCCCCAGTTCAAGCAATTGCCCTGCCTCAGCCTTTGGAGTAGCTGGGACTACAGGTGCACACCACAATGCCCAGCTAATTTTTGTATTTTTAGGAGAAAGGGTTTCGCCATGTTGTCCAGGATGGTCTCGATCTCCTGACCTTGTGATCCACTTGCCTTGGCCTCCCCAGATGCTGGGATTACAGGCGTCAGCCACCGAGCCCAAAAAGATTTTTGAAAATTTGAGAGTTTATAAAGTAAAAAGGCTACAGTAAGCTAATGTTAGTTTATTATTGAAAAAAAAATAATTTTGTAAGCTCCGTGTAGCCTCAACAGCCAGTGTATTAAGCATGCAGTAGTGTCCTGGGCCTTCACATTCACTCACCACTAATTCACTGACTCACCCAGAGCAGCTTCCAGTCTGGCAAGCTCCATCCATGGTAAGTGCCCTATACAGGAGTACCATTTTTATCTCTTATACCACATTTTCACCGTACTTTTCTATATTTAGATGTGTTTAGAGACACAAATACTTACCACTGTGTTACAACTACCTACGGTAGTCAGTACAGTAACATGCTGTACAGGTATGTGGCCCAGGAGCAACAGGCTATCCCATATAGCCCAGGTTTGTAGTAGCTCTACCATCGAGGTTTGTTTAAGTGAGTTTTATGATGTTTGCACAAACTAGTTCAACCATTGTGGAAGACAGTGTGGCGCTTCCTCAAGGACCTAGAAATAGAAATTCCATTTGACCCAGCAATCCCATTACTGGGTATATACCCAAAGGAGTATAAATCATTCTATTATGAAGACACATGCACACGTATGTTCATAGCGGCACTGTTTACAATAGCAAAGACCTGGAACAAACCCAAATGCCCATCGACAATAGACTGGACAAGGAAAATGTGGCACATATATGCCATGGAATAATATGCAGCTATAAAAAATGATGACTTTGTGTCCTTTGTGGGGACACGGATGAATCTGGAAACCATCATTCTCACCAAACTGACACAAGAATGGAAAATCAAACATCGCATGTTCTCACTCATAGGCAGATGTTGAACAATGAGAACACACGGACACAGGGAAGGGAGCATCACACACCGGGGTCTGTTGAGGGGGCCAAGGGAGGGACAGTGGGGGAGTGGGGAGGTTTGGGAGGGATAACATGGGGAGAAACGCCAGATGTAGGTGACAGGGGGATGGAGGCAGCAAACCACATTGCCATGAATGTACCTATGCAACAATCCTGCATAATATGCACATGTACCTCAGAACCTAAAGTACAATTAAAAATATATATATATTATAATTCTAGTCTTTGTAAAATAGGTCTGTTAGATATAATCTTTTTAAGAGAAATTAATTATTTACTTATTTAATTTTGATTTAGGCATACGTTTTTCAATATAAATTCTATTTGAGAATTTTTCACATCTAACAAAGATGAATTAATGGCAGAATAGCAGCATTTTCACCTCAAATTTTTAAAAGACAGAGAAATTCAGAAATCCTATTTAACAAAATATGTAATAAGTTACATTTGACACAAAGAGAATTTTTTTATTGAAGAGTATGAATAAGAAAGGGTTACAGAAAAGTGAAGTACATATCAGGAAGTACGTTGCTTCTCTCTATTTCTTCACTATTAGACTTAGGTTTTTATTTTGTAGGAAACACTGCAGCATAGTTGTCATGGGAACAATTTACCAGCTGCACTGCTGAATAATTATTTTTCCTATACTATAATGTCATTGTGTTACACTTACCTAATAAGGCTTTTAATATTAAGTTGTAAAGAAAATTTCCTTCAGATAAAATTTTGTATTTATTTTTATATCTTAGAATTTATTCTATTATGATTGTTCATGCCAAATACTGATTTTAATACTTAGCATAAATCTATTTGACAAAAATTTTGCACCTGAAAAAATATATAAATATAGTATTGTCTCATTTATAAGGAGCAGGGAGAACTAGAAATGATTTAAATGTCCTTTAGAAGCATCTGGTTTATAAGTTATTACAAAATCTAAACAATATATTTAAGATCAACTTTCAAATGCATGGATTAATATAAAGGTAATTTTTAAAACATAAAAGTATGCATAGAATGCTTCTATTCACATAAAAATGAATAAACAATGTATTATACATATTTCAGTTAAGTAAGCTTAGAAAATGTCTCAAGGTAGATACAAGAAA
The DNA here is from genome assembly GCA_963573385.1 of Cacajao melanocephalus. Lineage (NCBI taxonomy): Eukaryota > Metazoa > Chordata > Mammalia > Primates > Pitheciidae > Cacajao > Cacajao melanocephalus. Next base: position 8,594 of record CAUYLG010041556.1, on the reverse strand, counting down.
TCATGAAGCATGGTTGCCTTTAGAAGAATGTGCTAAGGATAGTTGGGAGGGCTTTTACTTGTAACATGCTTTTCATATTGTTAATCATAAAACATATTGCTTTTATAATTTGGGGAAATCAATAAAGGATATAAACATATACATTTTGGCTAGAAAAATATTAATTTATTAATTTCTATTTAATTGTATATTGGTAAAAATTAACATATAATTGTTTAGTAACATTGATGGTTGCCAGTTGATTGTAATTAATAAAGATGGACTGTGGTAATTATGTTCATCATTTTATAATTCATATAGCTCATCTACTAGATACTTTCTCTTTTTTACTGATCAAAAGCCATTTGCTGAGAATACATATATTAAATATGAGTATATTCTATAATATACACATATATAATTTTAAGATATTTTAAAAATTGCATTACTATAAATTCTACAGAGAATGTAGAGAAAATTGACCAGTACATTGAAATAATAAAAAGCCCCTTTGAGAATAAGAATATTTTCTCACACATGGAAAATCTGTGACTCACTGTGTGTGGCGATTACCAAGACATGTACATTATACTTATGCCTCCTGACTCATGAACTTAAATCAACTAAGACCAGTGTGATCTTATTCTTAAGTATTTTTAAGGAAGGAGAAGGCACATATCTAACTAGTCTTCCAGAAAAGCATTAAATTCTTTTTTTTTTTTTTAGACAGAGTTTCTCTCTGTCGCCCAGGCTAGAGTGCAGTGGTGGAATCTCAGTTCACTGCAACCTCCGCCTCCCAGGTTCAAGCAATTCTCCTGCCTCAGCCTCCCAAGTAGCTGGGATTACAGATGCAAACCACCATACCTGGCTAATTTTTGTATTTTTAGTAGAGGTGGGGTTTTACCATGTTGGCCAGGCTGGTCTCGAACTCCTGGCTTCAAGTGATCTGCCTGCTTCGACCTCCCAAAGTGCTGGAATTACAGGCGTGAGCCACCGCTCCCAGCCTGGAGAAGCATGAAATTCAAATGCCTAATTGAAATTGCTTTTTCTGACCATCAAATACATTTCTCCTAGCGTAGACTGCAATATGGAACTAAAATCCCCAAATAATTCAGAACAAGAGAATTAAACTACCTGCTGAGTCTCTGAGGCTTCAGAAGTTGCCTTATGTTGTGAAAAACTAAGCTGAGTTTCAAAGTGGTCTTATCACACGAGGCTGGCCTGCTGAGGTGGACCCTAGCGGTCAGCCTAGTAGTAGCAGCCTAGTAGTCAGCACGAGATAAGAGGGACATAAATCCACAACATTAGAATGTTTAAGAGCTGCAAATGAAGGAGAAAGAAAAACTATAAAAGATGAAAAAGAATTCAGGTTGCCATGTCCTAAACACATACTATGTGCCCAGCGTTGTGCTGTGTCATCTAAGTCTTCTTTTCAGTTACCAAATGTGTGGATGGTACAGATCCAAAGTGAAATTGGGAGGAGTGCACAGAGGTGAGCTCCATATTGTCAAGGAAAAACTGGGGGATGAGCCTAGAAGAAATTAGAGACTTTTGGTCCAACAAAGCAAAACAACATTTTTTTAAAAATCTCTCATATTTCCCCATGGTCAGCCTATTTGTGTTGGTACTTACCATTTCATAATTTCCTCATTTTGTTTACTGGAGTGAAGAGAACTGACGTGCTGTTCGGTAAACTTTCTTGTCCTTCTTATGCAAGAAAGGAAATTCCGATTTAATGCCTAGCCACAGAACAAGCTAATATTCTATGTCTGTCAGAGTTGAACTTCCTAAAAGACAAAGTGTTCATCTTTCAAGATTCATTCTCCCTGAATCTTACCAACAAAACACCCCTGAAGAGAGAGAAAGAGAGGGAGGGAGAGAGAGAGAGAGAGAAAAAAAACCCCAAAAAACCAAAGAGAGAGGATGAATTCATCCAAATCATCTGAATCACAATGCACAGGTAAAATCTGCAGCTCTTCGTTTTCTTCCATAGATGTCTTTTTGGAACACATGATAAATATGCTGAAAGACAGGACAATAGAAAATTATTCAGTGAAGTTTTGTTTTTTGTTTTTTGCTTCTTTTTTAAGAAAAGGAGACAGAGGGAGGAAGAAAGAGAGAGAGAGAGGGAGAGACTAGAAGACTATTTCTCATACCAGAAAGCCTGCTGGACTCTAGTTAAGGGGGAGCTATCACCGTTCCACCCTTTCTGCAGTGCATTGTGTCCCTTTGGCAAGTCACTCCACTTCTCTGGAACTCATTTTCTTTGTCTGTAAAATGTGTATTGGGAGGAAGAGAGGAACTACTAGGTGACTGTTAACATTTTACTGTTAATATTTACAAAGAGCTTGAAAAATGAGACAGAAAAAAAAAGATCATGAGAAAAGGGAAAAGGAACAAAGAAAGAAAAAGAAGGGGGGCCTTAGAAAATACTTCAGAAAATTTAGCTGAGAGACTTAGAAAGGAAATATTGTATATCTGAGTTCATGAGTTGGAGTCTTAAAATTAGTCGTGAATTACTCCAGGGATTCTAAATGTGTGCCTTAGAACACCAGCAACAGTAGCCCCTGGGAACTCGTTGGTTCCATACAAGCTCTACTGAATTGCTAACTCTGGGGTTGAGGGTCAGCAATCTGTGTTTCAATAAGCCCTCCAAGTGATTCTGAAGCATGCTGAAATTTGGGAATTACTCAACACAGACAATGGAAGTAGAAGGAAATAAGTAAGGAGGAGTAAGGATCTCTTTTGTCTGTTTTGTACCTTGCTTAGGGAAAATTGACCATGTTTGTGTCTTTCCTTCTACAGATAGAGGACGCTTCTCTTCCCAAATGTTCTTATGGACTGCTGCTGGGAGCTCCATCCTATTTCTCAGTGCATGTTTCATCACCAGATGTGTTGGTGGGTTCTGAAGGTCAAATTCAATTTAATTCTTCCTGGTGCATATTAGGAGTAAACTCTTCCTTGCTGCCTGTAGATTCTCTTCTCCCTCAAAATGTCTTTCTATTTCACTCTTTTTTTCCTGTTAATCTCTAGGTTATTTGTCAAATCAGAAACCTCAACAAGCAGGGAACTGTTTCTGAATTTTAATTATCTGTGACTTAATTTTCATGACAGACATTTTTCACTTCCGTGGCAGTCTTGAGTCCTCTTCTTTCAACTCCTATCATTAGTGTAAACTTCTCTAGGAGATCCTGCCTTAGAGCTTGAACTACTGGTCGGGACCAGAAAGATGACTATTTTGGAAGGAAGGGTAGAGTGAGGCATATGAGGGAGTGCAAATGTATCTATTTTCTGAGTCATAAGAAAAAGCATATTGTTAAGAAAATAACATGACAATTACCGGCACTTTTGTTATAAATACAAAACTGAGGGAATTGATTTTTTTAACCAAATAAAACTAACAGACATTACACCCTTTCCTTTATAGTGACATATCACATCTTTCAAATCTGTGATGAGAAAAAGTTTCAGCTACCTGAGAATCTCACAGAACTCTCCTGCTACAATAATGGATCAGGTATAATAGTATATATTGAATACTGGATAATGAATAATGGATCAGGCATAATAATGGATCACGTTTAATAGTCTCAACGATGAACATCAAAATTTATATAGCAACATTTTCTGGCTTCTAGATTGATTTTGGGACAGGTGAAATATAGTTTGATTACATCTTATTTTTCAAAAGCAGAATGTAAAATCCTAGAACTTTGGAGATGGAATTAGCATTGGGGCAGGAAGTCTTGAGGATATTATAGTAAAGTTTTAGAATAAATCTGAAGTATGTGTCTAAACAGTAAATCTGGAAGTGGAAGGAGTTATTCCCAGGAGTATACTTTTTCTTCATTCACCTACTTCCAAAATGAGATGAAGGAGAAAAAAATGTATGGAGTAGAGAATTTATAAATATCTCACAAATACACTCTCTATGCTCTTGTATGTCATCCTGTTCCAAGTCTTAGCAAAATGCTACATGACACTAAGAAAGTGACTTCCTTCTCTGAGCTATAATTTTCTCACCATTAAATTGAGAGAAGTTAGATGAATTAGTTATAATAGACGTCAAAGGCAAAAGTTCCATAATTCTAAGAAATCTAACTTATCTGTATACCACAGTTTGGAGATTTGATTGAGGATACATTATTTAGGCAACATGAGAGATGATGTTTGGGGGTCACTCAAATAAAATACATAAATTTATCTGACATTAGTGGTCTAAGAACAGATAATAAGGTTCAATAGCATATCAATAGTACAACAGATAGTTTGCATACATATTTGCATTTCCTGGCACTGACATCAGAGAATGAAGATTATGTTCAAAAGACCAAAAAAAAATCTGTTTATGTTTATTGACATTGGAATTATCTAAAGTCTTAGATACTAAGATATGGGATATGAACAAGTGATTCCAAGACTTCTGGCTTAAATGAGGACTCCATGAGGCCAGATGAAGCTTTGGGTTTTCTTATTTGGTTCAGCTGGGACACTCCCTGAAACATCTCTCATCCTAGGTTCAGTCAAGAATTGCTGTCCATTGAACTGGGAACATTTTCAATCTAGCTGCTACTTCTTTTCTACTGACACTGGTTCCTGGGTATCAAGTTTAAAAAACTGCTCAGCCATGGGGGCTCACCTGGTGGTTATCAACTCAGAGGAGGAGCAGGTAGCTGAGTCGTTTGATGCCAATGTAACATTCCTCAAATGGTCCAACTCTCCTTTTGTACATATGCACGGTGTTTGACCCCCAATGACTATTGTTAATGAATGTACTAAAATACATGCTGTTCCTACTATTTGGGTAAAGTCACTACCTACCTTAATTTATTTTCATTCCTAGAAGAGCCTAAGAAAAAGGGAATTTCCACATGGATTTCCTTTAGTTAGGCAAGGGGAAAAAAGAGGGTTGGAAGTTAATTTCAGACTATTCATTATGTTTATGAACATATTATATGAAAAAAGGAAAGCAAATATTGTTCATTTTCTTTAAGCTGTGATTAAGAATGTTTTGCACTAGATATATTCAATAAATTTGGGCACCTATAACAGTAGATAAACTTTGAAATAATTATTCAGGATCTCCTTTTCTGTTGGAGGTTATTTTTTGTCAGTTTGATTTTATGTTATGTATATTTTACCACAAAAAAAATCCGTAGATAATCCTCATAATCTTACAGTTTCATTTATCTGTCATTTCTTATCCAGATTCTTTTTTTTTTTTTTTTTCTTTTTTGAGATGGAGTTTCTTTGTCACCCAGGCTGAAGTGCCATGGCATGATCTTGGCTCATTGCAACCACTGCCTCCCAGGTTCAAGTGATTCTTATGCCTCAGCCTCCCAAGTAGCTGGGACTACAGGCGCCTGCCACCAAGCCTGGCTAATTCTTTTGTACTATTAGTAGAGACAGGGTTTCACCATGTTGGTCAGGCTGGTCTCGAACTCCTAACCTCAGATGATGTACCCGCCTCAGCCTCCCAAAGTGCTAGGATCTCATCCAGATTCTTACCTCTTTTTTTTTTTTGAGACAGAGTTTCGCTCTTGTTACCCAGGCTGGAGTGCAATGGCGCGATCTCAGCACACTGCAACTTCTGCCTCCTGGGTTCAAGCAATTCTCCTGCCTCAGCCTCCCGAGTAGCTGTGACTACAGGCGTGCGCCACCATGCCCAGCTAATTTTTTTGTATTTTCAGTAGAGGCGGGGTTTCACCATGTTGACCAGGATGGTCTAGATCTCTTGACCTCGTGATCCACCCGCCTCGGCCTCCCAAAGTGCTGGGATTATAGGCGTGAGCCACCGCGCCCGGCCGATTCTTACCTCTTTTAATAACAATTACCAGCAACATTTATTCAAAACGGAAATAACTGATCTCCTTTTATTTTCTATCTTCCATAGGAATTCCTTTTCTACAAGAAACCGAAAATGAGAGAGTTTTTTATTGGACTGTCAGACCAGGTGGTCGAGGGTCAGTGGCAATGGGTAGATAACACACCTTTCACGAAGTCTCTGAGGTAATTACCCTCCTATTGAGAGGAGTTCTTGAAACCACCTTCTGTTACCTGCGATAGATCAGGTCCATCCTTGGTAGTATTAAACGCAGGAAAGAGAAGAGCTGATGTAGAAAAGACGAAGGAGAAGTACAAGCACCCTCTTCTCGTCTTTCCTGGGATTGTCTCAAGAATAATGGGGAAATCATAAATGAAAATGAGAAGGGGGTTAGAACTGAAGAATCATTCACTGAGAATACAAAAGAGACAAGGGGAGGAATTAAGAGTCTCATTCCCCAAATATGAAGGAAATAAGGGGCAAAAAAATAGTAAGTTGAGAAAGACAGCAGATTCTTATGCAGTGAAAATGAGAATCCCTTGATAATGTCTCTTTTCTCCTTAATAATAGTCTTATGCCATTAGAGCATAGCATTTTTTATTGTGCATATGCTTTTTTGTTAGATTGGTTAATTGATTATAAAATATTTTGCTGTATACGTTGATTCTCATGATTTGTTAGGGAGTAAGTTTTTGATCTTTTTTCTTTTCTTCAACTTTTATTTTAAGTTCCAGGGGAAATGTGCAGGATGTACAGGTTTGTTGCAACATGTGCCATCGTGATTTGCTGCACCGATCATCCCATGACCCAGATATTAAGCCCAGCATGCATTAGGTATTCTTTCTGATAGAGCATAGCATTTTTAAGTTTTCAAAGCTTTTTTATCACTTGTTATTTCATTTCACCTAAATTACACTTTCCTGGAATGCATCAGTATTATTAATCTTTAATCTTTATTTAGCATTTGAGGAAACTAAAACTCAAAAGAGTTAAGTGACTTCGCAAATGAGCAGTTCTAAGAGTACAATACAGATACTCTGACACTTCAGAAATGCTGCTTCACTACCACACTGTCACACCACTGCAGGATGCACCTAAGTTAATACACACTCTGTGCAAAATAAAGAGATCCAAGCCGATAGAAGACATGAGTGTGAAGAAAACAAATCTATCAGGATATCAATCTTCCCCATAACTTCTCATTCTATAGCTAAAGAACAGGACAGGATAGAAAGTCAGAAAGATCCAGTTCAGCTTGAGCACTCACAAACTGTAACTTAGACAAATGGTTTAGCCTTCCTGAGGTTCCTTTTCTTCTTCAATAACATGGACATTATAATACCTGCCTGGCGAAATTGTTGTGAGGTTAAATAACACAAATGGGATTTGCCCAGTAGAGTAGGTTGCTCTACCTCTTTTTGCTGGGATTTAAAATCTCTTATGTCATTCTTTTTCAGCTTCTGGGATGTAGGGGAGCCCAACAACTTAGTTACCCTGGAGGACTGTGTGACCATAAGGGACTCTTCAAACCCAAGGCAAAATTGGAATGATGTAACCTGTTTTTTCAATTATTTTCGGATTTGTGAAATACCAGAAATAAACATTTTGAACAAAGGAAAATCTCTTTAAGAACAAAAGGCACAACTTAAATGTGTAAAGAAGGAAGAGCAAGAACATTTCCACATCCACCACCCCAGACGAGAGACCTGTGCGCTGAACTTCAGAGGACTTCATACATATTTACTACTCTGATATAAATAAAAATAAGTAGTTTTAATGTTATAATTCATGCTACTGGCTGAAGTGCATTTCTTCTCTACATTAGTCACAGGTCCTCTTCCCAGAATTTACAAAGCAATTCACTACCTTTTGGTACATTTGCCTCATTTTTGAGTATTTATGTGAAAGTACAGGGACACGGAGCCAAGACAGAGTCCAGCAAAGAAGAGGATTTTGGAAGCCATCTTTGAACAATCGCCTGAATCCAGGCTCTGTATCAGGTCTGCTTTCTAGCTGCTGACAAGTCTGTCTCTTCTTCTTATTTCATACCATTCTTATCTCCTGCCTAAGCGTATATCCTCTCTGTGCTCCCCTATACAATGAGTAAGAAGCTTCCTCAAGTCATGGAACTTATTCCTGCTCAGAATACTGTTGTGGCCTTTCCGGCTACAGGCCTCCACTGTACCTCTTTAGGGAAGGGCACGCTGACCATCTGCTCCAAACAGGCTGTACCCAAGTCCACCCATCCCTGGGATTTCCTTTGCTCTGCCTTATTTTCAATTGACTGAATGGACGTCACCAGAATTTGTATCTATTGCTCAGCTTGGACCAGAGTGCAATAGCCAAATTATTCTGAGAGAACATTCACCTCCACGCTTTCCTGTCTCAAGCCCATTCATTATTTTTTAACTTTTATTTCAGGTTTCAGGGGTACATGTGAAGGTTTTTTATATAGGTAAACTCGTGTCATGGAGGTTTGTTGTACAGATTATTTCATCACCCAGGAATCAAGCCCAGTACCCAATATTTATTTTTTTTCTGCTCCTCTCCCTCCTCCTACCTTCCACCCTCAAGTAGACCCCTGTGTCTGTTGTTCCCTTCTTTGTTTTTTGTTTTGTTTTGTTTTTATTTTTTATTATTTTTTTTATTATTTTTTATTTTTTGAAAGAAAGGAAAAGAGAGGAAAGAAAGTGAGAGTGAAAGAAAGAAAAAAAAAAGAATGTACGAGAGAAAGAAAGAGGAAGAAAAAGAGGGAGAGAGAACAGGATTCTTGTTCTACTGCCCAGGCTAG
>CAUYLG010041555.1:0-68305 GCA_963573385.1 Cacajao melanocephalus | reverse complement strand
GCCAACAAACATATGAAAAAATGCTCATCATCACTGGTCATTAGAGAAATGCAAATCAAAACCACATTGAGATACCATCTCATGCCAGTTAGAATGGTGATCATTAAAAAAAATCAGGAGACAACAGATGCTGGAGAGGATGTGGAGAAATAGGAACACTTTTACACTGTTGGTGGGAGTGTAAATTAGTTCAACCATCGTGGAAGATAGTGTGTCGATTCCTCAGGGACCTAGAAATAGAAATTCCATTTGATACAGCAATCCCTTTACTAGGTATATACCCAAAGGATTACAAATCATTCTATTATAAAGACACATGCACACGTATGTTCATTGCGGCACTGTTTACAATAGCAAAGACCTGGAACCAACCCAAATGCACATCAATGATAGACTGGACAAGGAAAATGTGGCACATACACACCATGGAATACCATGCAGCCATAAAAAAAAAACAACGTTGAATTTGTGTCCTTTGTAGGGACATGGATGAATCTGGAAACCAACATTCTCAGCAAACTGACACAAGAACAGAAAATCAAACACCGCATGTTCTCATTAATAGGCAGGTGTTGAACAATGAGAACACAGGGACACAGGGACAGGCGCATCACACACTGGGGTCTATTGGGGGGGGCTATAGGAAGGACAGCAGTGGGTGGGGAAGTTGGGGAGGGATAACATGGGGAGAAATGCCAGATAGAGGACAGGGGGATGTAGGCAGCAAATCACATTGCCACATATGTACCTATGCAACAAAGCTGCATGATCTGCACATGTGCCCCACAACCTAAAGTACAATAAAAAAAAATCAGTCTTGAGTTATTGACCCATAATGACAATATACTGATACTCAATTTCCAAGCCTTATAAAATCCTTTAAGACCGACCAAGGTCTTTCTTAATGATAAGGTACCTGTAGGAGGTACCTTAAAATATAAGATTTTAGGAGTCAATCTATGTTTTATGATAAAAGTCAGTATGTATGTAGGGGGAAGACTCCTCATTTCCTCCTAAACTTATTAAAACTATTTAAAAAATACTCATTCCTGCCTTCCTCAGGATATATACATTTATCATGACATCTGCATGCCATATCTGCTATAAGAAGCTTTTGCAGAAAAGTCCTCTTTTCTGCAAAGACTCTTTTCATATACATTGAGACTTTCTACCCAATGACCTGCATTTTCCAAACACCACATTAAAAAATACTACAAGCAGCCTGAAAATAAAAATGCTGGAACAGAACTCTTCACACAGCCTGGATTTCATTTCATTAATTTAGAATGAGCCTTAAGCCACATTACACAGTGATGGCAGTCAACACACTGCACTAAAGCTAGAAATACATTTCGTTTTAGTTTATTTCACCTCCTAACATACATTCATTGCACCTTTTTTTTTTCCGCACAGCCAATAGTACCAAACAAGCAAGCAGAAGCACCCAATAGAAATAACAGAATTATTTCCCAAAATTATGGTAAGAGTGATAGAGAACCCATATTTACCATGGGATGTGATTTTTTTTTTTTTTTTTTTTAAGACAGTCTCACTCTGTCGCCAGGCACCAGGCTGGAGTGCAGTGGCACAATCTCGGCTCACTGCAACCTCCGCCTCCTGGGTTCAAGCAATTCTCCTGCCTCAGCCTCCCGAGTAGCTGGGACTACTGACGCACGCCACCATGCCCAGCTAATTTTTGTATTTTTAGTAGACACGAGGTTTCACCATGTTGGCCAGGATGGTCTTGATCTCTTGACCTCTTGATCTGCCCGCCTCAGCCTCCCAAAGTGCTAGGATTACAGGCTTGAGCCACCACGCCCGGCCGTGATGAGTTTTTAAACAATTTCATAGCCAGTTTTGAATTCAATGCATATACACAAAGAAAGGAGGATGAGAAGTTCCTAATGATTCCTCTAATAATAAAATCTGAAAAGCATTAAAAAATATTCATTTGGGAATATTTCTGGAGATGTTGTAGATAAAACTGAAGCTTCATAAATACTTGAAAGTGTGTCTTGTCCTTGTTTTAAATGATTAGACTCAGTTAACACTAATAAGTCAACCTCTTGAAAAGGGCTCTATTTTTGTTTTATGAGTATGTAAACTCAATTTATTCAATTTGACATCTCCTGTACTCCTACCATCTTCACCCGTTCCCCACTCATAATGGCTTGCATCCTATCTTCCTCTTTGCAATTCTAGATTTTAAGATTGTGAGTAAAAAAGAATATAAAGAGTTGTATACATGTCTACACTTTGCTTCTTAAAAGCTTTTTGTATTGACTATTTTTAAAATTTGTATTTATAATGATTTTGGGAAGTAGTAAAATAGTTTGTTTAGGACTCCTGTAGGCTTCTCAGTTTCCCACAGTTAATTCTGAGAACAATGTCCAGAAGAATGCAACACAGGGAAGGCACAACTGCGTACTTCCCTTTAACCTAGGAGGTGGGGAGATGCGAAACAAAGGCAAATAGAAATAAAGAGGGAGCAATGAAAATTGTTTTCAAGGCAGGATAGTCATTTAGACATCCCTATGGTGAGGCACTGATTTCTAATTATAGCTTCTGTAGTTTGGGGTGGGGTATAGACATAGTCCCATTATGTCAGTATTAATTGAAACCATGAGAATGCAGCTCTCTTTGGCATAGGAGCTATTAATTTTCATAGTGCATGTAACTACTTGTGCATTTCTGGAAGACCACAACAGACTTCATCCTTCCAGGCAAAACTGCTGCTACAAGCAGGTAAATAATAAATGTATCATGAAGCATGACAAATAAAGATGGAATAAGTAATACAAAGATGTGTAGTACAAGGGTATTCTTGAACCATCTGTTACTAATTAAGGGGGCTTTAGGGAAGTTTGAATTGTAAAGCTCAATGGAGTGAGCTAAAATCAGTGGAGATTTGGGCCCAGAGAAACCAAAAGCAAGGCAAGTGTACTGCAACTATGAAGTGCCTTTCTCTTGAAGTAACTTAAGCTTGCTGGTGGCTAATGGCCTTGCAAAGGCTCAGTGATAATCACACCATTGCTCAACTTTTAACTGCAACCCTTTTGCTGCAAAAGTAAACTGGAAAAGCAGGGCATCCACTCATAAAGAGAAAGTGGGAACATCTCTATGTATGCAAACAAGACCATGATGCTTTTCATATTTCACTTCAAAGACCTCTTTGTAGGCCAGGCGCAGTGGCTTATGCCTGTAAACCCAGCACGTTGGGAGGCTGAGGTGGGAGGATCACTTGAGGCCAGGAATTCAAGACCAGCCTGGACAACATAGTGAGACCCCTATCTCTACAAAAAAAAAAAAAAAAAAGAAAGAAAAATTAGCTGGGTATGGTGGCACGTACCTGTAGTCCTAGCTACTTGGGAGGCTGAGGCAGGAGGACTGCTCGAGTCCCAGAGGTCAAAGCTGCAGTGAGCTGTGACTGTGCCACTGCACTCCAGCCTGGGTGACAGAGCAAGACTCTGTGTCAAAAAAAAAGAAAAAAGAAAAGAAAAAAAGATCTCTTTGTAGATGAAATGGGTGATGAGGTTGCTCTTTTCAATTAGGGAACACATCCCTTACTTTGAAAGGTCTATTTTCAGGCCCAGAGCAATTAGTTTTATTGGGCACCAAAAGAAGAAACATTCATTTCTTGGGTTGTTCTAGATTCACCTGCAAACTATGCTTCTCGGGTAGGAGTTAGCAGGGATGAGAACCCATATATATATATATAATTATATATATATATAGATATATATTATATATAATTATATATATATAATTATATATAATATATATATAGATATATTATATATCTATATATAATTATATATAGATATATAATATATCTATATATATATAGATATAGATATATATAAAACATTACTTGGGTATCCAAACTGGTAGAGAATCTTATTTATAAATTAATCAAATGAATTTTTCAACATGTTCATTTTGAAATGTTTTTGATAGCCAGATCCTTTACTGTCTTTCCTATACCACTGTATCTCAAGTTTTTTAACTGGTTGTCATATTCCAAAAATTAATGTAATAAATATTTTCTCAGGTATGCAAGTATGCCTTGCGTGCTTGTATATAGATGCATTCAACAGACGGTTGATATTTATAGAATTCTTGATTCAGCACCTTTATAAACTGATTTGATGCCTATGGTCCTTATTCATTTAGATAATATAACTGAAAGGGTTTGGTTTCATGTCAGTCCTTAAGTTTAGAAGCTCAGCGGTGAAGCAAAAACATTATCTTTTTTAGACATTCCCAATTGTGACCACAATACTTAAAGTAGCCACAAAATTTTATTTTCAACTAAACAATTGACAAGTTATGTTTTACTCTATGTAAACTCAGCCACATTGCTCCTATTCACTGTATACCCATAAAACTACACAAGTATCTCTTAGGCTGACATGAGAATACAATGACTATAGAACAGAGATGAAGCTGACAAAAAAATCGTTAGGGTTATATTTAGAAAGTAAATTTCTCAAGGCCAGCCGCAGTGGCTCACCTTAGGTGGGGAGTTTGAGACCAGCCTGACCAACTTGGAGAAACCCCATCTCTATTAAAAATACAAAATTAGCTGGGTGCAGTGGCACATGCCTATAATCCTAGCTACTTGGGAGGCTAAGGCCGGAGAATCGCTTGAACCTAAGAGACAGAGGTTGTGGTGAGCTGAGATTGCGCCATTGCACTCCAGGCTGGGCAACAAGAGCGAAACTCTGCCTCAAAAAAAAAAAAAAAAAAAAAAGGTAACTTTCTCAAAGAATTTAACGATACTAAGGTGGACAGGGAATCTTTTTCTTTCTATTAAGAAAAATTCATACCAAAAGTAACATCAGAAAGTTATTATGCCTGTAATCCCAGTGTTTTGGGACGCTGAGGTGGGAGGATCACTTGAGGCCAGGAGTTCAAGATCAGCCTGAGCAACATAGTACATGACTCTGTCTCTACAAAAAAATAAAAAAATAACAAAAATTACCCAGGTGTGACGGCGAATGCCTGTAGTTCCAGCTACTCAGGAGGCTGAGGCAGCAGGATTGCTGGAGACCAGGAGATCGAGGCTGCAGTGAGCTCTGATCATGCCACTGTGCTCCAGCCTGGGTGAAAGAGCGAGATCCTGCCTCTTTTTAAAAAGAAAGGATAAAGAAAAAGTGATTGTGACTATTTCACGTTGGGTCACATTTCTTTATTGCATAAGTAAGGGTGTCTGAATCTTACATATCGAAGTCAAGCTTCTTGGTTTCCCACAGTTAATTCTGAGAACAATATCCAGAAGAATGCAACACAGGGAAGGCACAACTGCGTACTTCCCCCTTACCTGGGAGGTTGGGAGACGTGAAACAAAGGCAAGCCTTTTCTAGCCTTCAATCCTCTAACCTGCAATCAATTGCCTCTAAACTTTTTGGTTTGGCTACCCTTTCCATCCATGTTTACAGGTTCCAGAATCTCAGAATCTCAGTTCTCCAAGGGAGCTCCAACCTTGCAAAATGAGGCTAACACCAAGGCAGGCTTGAGTCAGTGTCTGGCCCTTTTTCTCCAAGAATCAGCACTGAACTCAAAGCAAGGGGAGAGGGTTAACATAAAGAAAGCACTTTTCAAACACTAGCAAAGAGCTCTTGACTCTCTGCTCTTCTCTTTGGCATGAGTGCACACGCGCACACACACACACACACACATGCACACACGTGCACATGCATGCACAGATGTCCAAATCACACGGCAGTGTCTTTCTGCCCTTTCAGTGGAGAATGAACATGAGGAATTGTTGAAGGGGGGCAAATGTGCTGGGTATACCACAATGCAAACATCTTTGATCTGGATTCACTGTGCACTATTTTAGGGACTCTGACATAAGTATGTCCAAGATTAACAATGGTTGCTGGGGTTGACAGAGGTTCAAGAATCAGATATTATTCCCTTAATTATAACAATCATCTCTCCAGCTACCCTCAACTCCACCCTCATATGCCCCAACAAATATTTGCAATTTATGATGAAAATATCAAATAAGGAGTGAAGAAAAACATACTAGAAAGGTTTCCTGACAGTTTATGGCCTGCAGATGAGAGAGAGAACTACCAACATAATGTATGCAATCAGTGAACTAATCCTTATTATCACCCAATTCTAATATGAAAAATCCTATGAGCACCTATTTTTCATAATAAACCATTCTTTAGAATCTTTATCTTTACTCCGGTGAACATAAGTTTTCTCTCTAACTAGAGTGACCCACGTATTCTGGCCACTCCACGACCATCCTGGTTACTTATTAACAATTAGTGACACCTGGCTGGCACAGTGGCTCATGCCTATAATCCCAGCATTTTGGGAGGCCAAGGCATGCAGATCACCTGAGGTCAGTGGTGATCTGCACCAACCCGGCCAACATGGTAAAACCCTGTCTCTACTAAAATACAAAAATTAGCTGGGTGTGGTGGCACATGTCTGTAATCCTAGCTACTAGGGAGGCTGAGGCAGAACTGTCTGAGCCCGGAAGGTGGAGGTTGCAGTGAGCCGAGATCTCACCACTGCACTCAAACCTGGGTGACAGAATGAGACTCCATCTCAGAAAACAATTAGTGACACCTGTTGTCTGTGACTAATTTGTTAATAAGTGCCTCTTGGTTTAGACAATAAGTGTCCTGTTTGGACAATAAATTATATGGTCACCCTAACTGTAGATGAACTCTGAGAGGCAATCAGGTGGCTATTTTCATATCTGTAGCGCTGTCCAGTTTTTATGCTGTCCATTCTTCCAGTCCTCAAAACAACCAAATCACCTCAGCAGAATCTGCTGTCGCTGTGCATCCAGGCTTTTTAGCACCGGCCTACAATTTGGCTTTCCCTTTGAGGGCCTAAAGTTGACAGCACTATCAGCCTTGAAAAGATCACGTTGCCCCAGTATATTTCTGTTTCTTCCCTGGTATCAACTTATGGAAAGGTAGAGGTGGTAAGGTCTTAGAGAAGTTTTCAGATTTCATTTGGGGGAGGGGAGTGGCAGTGAAGGAGCAGTGGAACCGCTTTCCCCTTGAAATCTTGCTCAGATCCCTACTGTGTAAAGTCAAAGAAAGCAAAGATTCTCTGGTGGAACTGGGAGGTAAAGGCACAGTTGCATGGTCTCACCCATAAAAGACTTCCTTCTCTGTTGCTTCTGCTCATGGAAGCCCTTAGAGCAAGATCCTACTCAAGAACAGAGTCCATAGGCTGGGCACGGTGACTCTCGCCTGTAATCCTAGCACTCTGAAAGGCCAAGGCAGATGGATCACTTGAGGCCAGGAGTTTGAGACCAGCCTGACCAACATGGTAAAACCCCATCTCTACTACAAATACAAAAAATTAGCCAGCTACTAGGGAGGCTGAGGAAGGAGAATCGCTTGAGCCCCAGAGGTGGAGGTTGCAGTGAGCTGAGATCCTGCCACTGCACTCTGGCCTGGGCAGTAGAGTAAGACATTGTCTCAAAAAAAAAAAAAAAGAAGAAGAAGAAGAAGAAGAAGAAGAAGAAAATAAAAGAACAGAGTCTACTTAGACCAATTCACTGAATTTACCAATGAGGAAACAGATTCATTTCATCAGCTCCTGGTCAAATATTACAATTTCACTTTCTGTATTGGTAATCCTACAAATCACGAGTCAACAGCAGTATGGTCCCCACTAATTGCCATAGAAACCTATCTTCCAAAGAGCTGAGTACACCTCCTAACAAGGAAACACATGTTCATGGGGATTAAATGTTTTTCTAGACTGTAACTAGTAGGCTCATAGTCACACGAAACAACCAAATGTGGAGCCTGTGTGTGTATGTTTCTTTCTGTAGAAAGGAAGTAGAATAAGAGCTAAAATGGGTACGGCAGTACTAACCCACTTTTAAAATGAAGATTCCTGAGTAAACATACATTTCCCCTCCTAAGAATAGCTAGAAAAGAAACCACAATAATAATGATAGGTGAAGAGTCTGATCACAGTATTGTTTAGTAACTCTAAAATGTACATGTATAAGGACAAACTGTAGAAGAGAAGAGGTAAAAGAGGAAGAAAAGGCTGCTATTGAGCCAACAGAATTCTGGTGATTTATTTTTCTACCTTTCCCAAACATTCTTTTAACATGAAACAAAACAAAACAAAAACAAAAACAGAGAAGACAAAGAGTGCTTACCACAGAGACCTTGCTCACAACATCTCCGGCAACCGCTAAGCCTTGAGCAAAAGTACGGGCTGCTACAAATGCACGAGTAACCTGCAGCTTTAATTTGCGAGGGACATCTCCAAAGGGCTTCAGCTGCTCCGTATACTTGCTCACACATTCTAGATACTCATCTGTAAAGTGGTACTGGGAGTTCACCAGGCGGAACATCCGCTCCAGGAGGCGAGCCCAGAAGTCATTCAGCATTTCTTCCAGGTTCACATTTCCCACCACGTAGTAACGCTTCAACTCTATGAAGAGATCTTTAAATAGCTCAGAATTTTGCATGTATAAATGGCCATATGTCTTCACAAACATATCATTCAGGGATTTCTCTGCATTTTCAAGTAGTTCTTTGAAGAATTCTAAAAACAAAACCAAAAAGGAAAAACGAAAGAGTTTTCAGTATTTAAATAACTGCTTTTCTAGTAAATTTGTAAACTGAAAAAAAAAAAAAAATCCCACACAACTAAACTGGAAAACATGTTTGTATGTAAGAAACATTTGTCAATGAAAGGAAAATTATGTCACAAAGTCACTTACATAGGTGTCTGAGAGAGGAAAAAAAAATGAAAATGTAAACCAACAACTTCTCAGGAGTCAGTACAACACACACATTCTGTCATTCTCTCTCTCTCTCTCTCTCTCTCTCTCTCTCTCTCTCTCTCTATATCATAGGTGGATAAAGAAAAACTGGGGGGGGGGAATGGGCACAGTAAGTCTAAAACATGAAATTTCCCAGAATTTTTTACTTCAGAATATAAACCAAAGTTAATCCTGCCTCCTAATTGTAACCTAAGACCAGGACACATGTTTTCAAAAGTTGTTATTTTACTTGGGCATAAATTCCTTTTTCATTTCTCCTTTTTACTTATCTATACAATCATGCACTACAGCTGCCTGGAAAATGCTTGAGGCCAATAAACATACTCAAACACCCCTACAAGCAAGCACATAAGTTTTCTGAATATAAGTTCCTGGGTGTTTCTCTGTGACAGTAGCACAAATTGGGAGTATCCAGTGATCCTGGGTTTCTAAAGGATTCATACCATAACATCATGTGACTATTTTCAGTGTTCCTTGTGTGTGTGTGTGCGCACGTGCGAGAGAGAAGAATGCATAATGGACTTAATGATAAATATAGTATATTTCAGATCAACTTTTTGACTACCATATAGCCACAGCCTAAGTATTAGAGATTTTAGTCTCTTAACTACAAATGGCAAACTAGTTTACGTCTGAAGCTTTCCTCAGGAACTTCAATGAAAAAACAAGCCAACAGTGTATCTACAACATTAATCATTCTTAAAGAATCTCTTGCCTGGTATAAAAATAAACACCTCGTGATATTAAGTTTATAAGCAGGAAATATAACAAATACCAAAGCAAAATATATGGACCACATTGAATAAGAAACTGCCTCTGAGTAAATATGGAGCAGAAAAGAAAATATGACACCTACTTCAAAGCCAGAATATTGGCGAGCTTAACAAAATGCAATAATCCTACGAATTGTTCTCTTCTCACATTGGGTGGGCAATTTAGAGACTGGCAAGCAATTCCAAATAGCTTTTCAAAACCTGGACTGAGGAAGCCGAAGTCTTTTGCAGGGAGATATATGTGTGTGACTTTCCTGACATGCCAGGAGATTTTATACCTGTGCCTCTCAGCCCCTAACTCATCATTTAGTGGTTGCTTTGAGGTCTGAGGCTGAAGTCCACAGTTCTCTCTAGTTCCAGCTTTTCAAACATTGTACATGTGGTTTGTGGGTTTTTTTCTTTGCTTCTCTTCTTTTCCTTTTATCTATTTTTCCCCCTACTATTGCTTGCCTTTTATTTACTAGGCTTTCTTCAGAGAAATAAAGGGAAATTGACTTCCTCTGCATAGTAAACAAATAGGCAGGTCAACTCATCCCCATTGTAAGTGTGCGGCCTGCCATTTTTACCAAAGTTCTCTCTCTGAAAGTGAGAGGGCAGAAAGTGCACAAAGAGTTAGGGGAACAACACAAGAAACACACCAATCAGCTACCTGGGATGGCCTTTTATTCTCTCCAAAATCCCGAGTGGTTCTCAAAGCGTGGGCCTGGGACCAGCAGCGTCAGCATCACCTGAGCACTTGCTATAAATGCAAATTCTCAGCCCCACCCCAGACTTACGGAATCGGAAACCCTGGACGGTCCCTTTTGTTGGGCATCATTCCATTTCTACTAAGGGCACTCTCAGCACCAGCTAGGCAACTGGCTTGTCCACATGCCAAATGGCTTGGTAGACAGGCCAAAATTTTCAGCCATCTGTGATTCTGATATATCCTAAAGTTTGAGAACAACTGCTATAGCCACTGAAACGTCTCCCATTTCACCTGTCAGTTGCAATCAACAACAACTCAGGGCCTGTGTTGAGTGTGAAGCAGTCAGGGTAAGCATTCATGTTTTAATTAAGAGAAAAAGTCTTTCCAATGAATTGTGTTTTTTAATAAATTTGTTGCATTCCTAGGAATGACTTTCTTACTGTCTTGGGGAAAAATTTTCTTGTGTAGAACTCTTTTAACTAAGTGTTAACATAGATGATTAAATGTATGCAGCACTTTTCTAGAGTTCAAAATTGAGAAGGGAGCTTAAATGCCATCTGGTCCACGTTCCACACCATGCTTGAATTTTGCTAGCATCCTTGCCCAGTGGTGATTGCTCATGGAAGACATAAAAGAAGGCACATGTGGGTTGCATTATTACATGACCAGTGTGTTGCACACATAGCTATCACGTATTGGAAAAATAAAGCCTCGTCATCATTGGGAACAATATGCAAGCCTTGTGTCAATCCAATGCTATTAATATTTCATGACTAAAAAGAGTGGATTCCAACAGTAACCACAGGTCTTTCCTCATACTGAATTTTTATTATATTGCTCATAAAATTGGCACACATCAGAAGAAACTAGACATTCAGAATTATTTGACTTGTGCTTTCATACTTATTTAGTAGGTAACTCTCAAAACTCACTTGCATTTTTAATGAATGTCACCTAGAGTCATGTTGGTTTTTAGGGGTGGGGTAGCGTACAGTGTGGCATTTCTAGCTTAGTTTTAATTTAAAACTTCTAATGAATGTCAAGTTTTAGCCTTTTGACAAAGTGCTGCAAGTCAAACACTAAATCACTAAACACTTTATGGGAAAAATAAAACATTATCTATCTTAGAGTTCCTCATTCAGATTAAGAGCTTATGGGTGGATGTAGCCATATATAACATAGATACTTCGGAGTACAAGAGAAATGGCCTAATGAAGAGGAGACTGATTTGAAACTGACATGCCCCTGTCCAACACCCACCATGAACCATACTTTGGCTTCCACGACTCACATTATGTCTAGGAAAGTGTGTGTGTGTGTGTGTGTGTGTGTGTGTGTGTGTGTGTGTTTATGTTAGTTTATACTTTAAGAGCCTAGCTTGGTGCTATATGCATCCTTAATCCTAATGCATTTCATCATTCAGAAAATTTATTTTCTTTCCTTCACATTTTAAAAGACTCTTTAATGTGGCTATATAAGTTGCAAATATAAAGACCATTTGAGTGAGCATGTGGTTAATAAACGCTTGAGAAATTCTATAAAACTGATATAACGAGTTAAAACATCACAATGTAATTTCTCCAAATGGCTATGCAATTTGACAAGTATGTACTGAGTGGCTATTATGGGCTCAAATCAAAGTACACGGTGTTTTACCATGCATCTTAACCTTCTTCCTGCCCAATCAGACCATAATGAAAATTTCTGGTAAGACAAATTTCCCCCATCCAATTCACCTTTACTATACACTGCCACTCTCCACGTATGGTTTTATGAGAACACCAGAGATTTTTTTAAACATCTATAAAATTGTTAATCTTTCATTACATATAACAAGTTCCTAAATATTCATCTATTTAATCTATGAGAGTCAACCAGACAAAAATCAGGGGATCCAGAAGACCCAGATTCATTTCTTTTTAGACTGATTCTTACTAGCCCTGTTACATGGGACTATTCAACCTATGCCTTTTGCCTCAAAGGGACCTCATAAGGATGGCAGACATCATTTAAATTCTAAAATCCATACCAATTAGGTACAATATCAACTAAAGCATAATAATTTGCTATTAGAAAAAAGGAGAAAAATCCTTTTGCATCTGTTCCTCCTGTTAAACTAGCAGCTCGCATGTTCTTGCATAATTCTTTCACATCCCCAATCCTCCTTTCTATTCCCATGACATTTACTTCTACAATGAGGAATGAAGCATAAATTAGCCATTCAGATCCTGTTCCACAGCCATCAATGGCAACTTCAGTAATCGCTGCAATGCTCATCTCCACTTTTTTTCAATTATTCTCAGAACTCCTAATCAGGGTCAGATCTTAACTGTTGAAGAAGAGCTGTACAGGCCCTAGACACCTAGCAATCATTGCTCATAATCATTATGCCTGAAACTAATTACAATACACTTGGTGACTAGGAAAGAACCAGCCAAGAGCAATGTAAACCAGGCTTCCACAACGATAAGAAGCCAAACAAATTGGAAGTTAGATCTCCTGTGCAGCAATTGCTTGTATTCATGAAAAAATGCTGCTCAGGGAATCTGTTTTAAGTAAAGCTACCAGTGTCTGAAAGAAAGAGAGGTGGTGGTTTACAAGCATTTGAAATATAGTGCCTGTGATCAGGGTTTATTTCCCCTCCAATTTTCAGTTTGAAGGCTTGGGTATATATGTTCTAAAGATAAAGCAGCTGCTGCTTCTTGGACTCATGAATGGCCACTCAACACAGTGAGGGAAATAAACACTGTAACATGCTATGAATCTAAAGCAGCAGGACACAGTGGGAAAAACATGAGATCTCTCACTCAGGGGCTACATGACCCTGATTAGGCAAAAGGCCTTATCTCTCTGACCCTCTTTTATCTCCTCCATAAAATGGGGCTATTATCACTCACCTCATATGGATAATGCTTGGTATAAAGTAGATGCACAATAAATAAACATTATTACTAATATGTGAGATGATAGTGTTGTCAGTCTTATAGTTTCTTTGTATCTACAGTCATTTTTTTAAAAAATCTTTAAAGACTGGTTTTTATCTTTCCTAGTGGAGTCAAACATTATTCATCTGAGGAACATAAATGAAGCCAAAGTTGCTGGAGGTCTCCTAAGAAGACTCAAGACTTTATAAAATTGGGAGCTGTTTATCCTAAGGGAAATGCTTAATGATTCTACCTTCCAAGGTTGTGAAACATCCCAGACATTTAAGAGGGTGGGAGTGACTGCTGGGTAAAAAATAGCGAATGGGGAAACCTCACCCTTGAGAAGAGAGTTTACATTAAACAAGAGAATACCATACACACCACACACATATAAAAAAATAAGAATTAATCAGCATGTCAACACCCCTGCCCATGTATTTCATTTGCATACGACCTTCCTTGCCAGAAGTCCACTTGGTATAAGGACTGAGCTAGAGGATTCTAAGTACTTTCCAGTTCTAAAATCTAATCATTCTAAATGTAAGTAGTACTACCAATTTAACATGGGAAAAATTAGAGTGAAAACGCAAAACTTTTCAATACAAAGGTTTTCTATGTAAATATCTTGTCTTTTAAAAAAAGAGAAGAACATCATGTTCTTCTGGAACTTTACTTCTGGAACATCTATCCCCAGCTACTTGTCTTGCATCAAATAAACATCACAATTCTTGAAATAGGCCAAAGAACCTCCAGTTCTGCTATTAAATGCCACATTAGTTACTCCTTTATAAATAATCAACTGGCTATTGATTAATGAACTAGAATGCATTCTAGAATTAACCCATAACCCTTAAGAGATTGGGGGCCCTTTTTATTCGATCCATTTGCTTGGTGCTATAAATTACCACCTGGTATTTACATTACTAGGAAGCTGCCTTTTACATATAAGGATTGATTTTCTCTTACTATAAATGCTATATTTCATACCCACGGTATGGCATGCAAACATTAAGCTACTAGATCAACAAAATTACTGAAAAAAGCCTCCTTGTAAATGCTACAAATCATACCTTTCAAACTGCTAAGAAAATGTAAACAGTTACACCCATTGATTCTTTCACCCAAGATCAAGTAATTAATGAAGAACAGCAAACATAAGCATTTAAAAATGTAGGAAAAAAAGGAGAAGCAGCAAGCATTTTACTGACAACCTGAAACTCTGGTTTATGACTATCTCCTCCTGTCTTGCTTTTTTGATAAAGTCTATGTTTTGGTTTTTTTTAAACAGGCATTTTTCTCGAGCATGGCATAATCTCACTCCTCAACAGTCCTGCTAAATCATGGTATACCAAAAGATTGTATACTCAACTTATGTTTATCAACTGATAGCAAATCAATATGCTGCTCCTTGGCTAGGTGCAGCAGCTCACACCTGTAATCCCAACACTTTAGAAGGCCAACGTGGGAGGACTGCTTGAAGCCAGGTGTTTGAGATCAGCCTGGGAAGTGAAACCCCATCTCTACAAAAATGTAAAAACTTAACCAGGCATGGTGCTGCATGTCTGTAGTCCTAGCTACCAGGGAGGCTGAGGTGGGAGAACTGCTTAAGCCCAGGAGTTCAAGGCTGCCGTGAACTATCATCACACAACTGCACTCCAGGCTGGGCAACAGAGTGAGACCCTAACTCTAAGGGAAAAAACAAAACAGGCTACTCCTTAGTGGACAGGCCATCACCAGCTGTAGCTCTTATTAGGAGCTATTAGCATATCACAGAGTACTAGGGGATTCTGCCAAAATAAGATCAGCCTTTCCTCCCAATGTTGCTTTTATTCGTGAATGCATTTTGAATGCTAAGGCTCCAAGGAAATAAGTACGATGTTTACTCATGGCCCCCGTCTTTGGCTAATGTGGCCAGGGACACAGGCTCAGTATTGTAAGGTCCCTTTTGCTGGGCATGATTCCATTTCTACTAAGGGCACTCTGAGCACCAGCTAGGCAGGTGGCTTTAGCATGCCCAGAGTTCTGTGCATTCAGAAATGCCCAGAGAAGGCTTCAGGCACATATAAGTAAGCTAGGGAGCTGGAGCAGCCATTGCAAGTGCTCCATGTACTACTAACCTCTATGTGGATCAGTGAATCATTCATGCCATATGACTGGTACCATATGAGAGGTACCATATGGCTTCATATACACACCTCATAATAGAGTCCGTCTGTTAATAATCTAATATCAAAAGAAAAATCAGGCTGGGCACAGTGGCTCACGCCTGTAATCCCAGCACTTTGAGAGCCCGAGGTGGGCAGATCACCTCAGGTCAGGAGTTCGAGACCAGCCTGGCCAATATGGTGAAACCCTGTCTCTACTAAAAATACAAAAATTAGCCAGGTGTGGTGGCATGTGCCTGTAGTCCCAGCTACTTGGGCTGCTGAGGCACGAGAATCACTTGAACCTGGGAGGGAGAGGCTGCAGTGAGCAGCTGAGATCAAGCCACTGCACCCCAGCCTGGCCAACAGAACGAGACTCTGTCACAAAAAAAAAAAAAAAAAAAAAAAAAAACCACACACAGAAAAATTAGAACACGAAATAGCAAATCATTATAATACCAATTTGCATGTATGTATATGTATTATCTATGTAAGCAAAAAGATGAGGCAAACACTGGAGTGATGGTTGGGTGCTGGGGATCAAGGGTAATTTTTTTCATTCTATCTTTCTTGATTTTGTTTCCCCAAATCTTTCAGTGACATTTTATAATCAGAAAAGTGATATACCTTCATGCTTTCAAAGGTAACTTTATTTCCCTTTATTCCCTTTACTCTATTTAATTGCTGGAGGCTTTGATATATTTTTCTACTTTTCCAAATTGTCCACAGGGAGCACTGTAATACTTAATAAAAAAGAAAAACATTATTTTTAAAACTTCACCAAAGCAGTTTTCATATTTTTCATACAGACATATTTAATTTTTTTCCTAAAAAGTATTCCTCATTGTAGCAACTGGAAAAATCTGGAAAGGTATGAAGAAAATATAAATTACCCATAATCCCCACTGCTAAAAGGCAGTAACAATGGCTTATCAAATTTCCTTCTTGCCTTTTTCCTATGAAAATACATGTGGTCACATGGTTGAAATAAAAATGTATTTACACCCTGTTCTTATGTAATACTATATGGTTAGTATTTTCGATGTGATTAAAACTTCTTCAGAAGCATCAATTTTTTTTTTTTTTGAGACAGAGTCTTGCTCTGTCACCCAGGCTGGAGTGCAGTGGTGCGATCTCGAATCACTGCAACCTCTGCCTCCCGGGTTTAAGTGATTCTCCTGCCTCAGCCTCCTGAGTAGCTGGGATTACAGGCATAGTATGCCACCACACCCGGCTAATTTTTGTATTTTAGTAGAGATGGGGTTTCACCATGTTGGCCAGGCTGGTCTCAAACTCCTGACCTCAAGTGATCCACCTGTTTGGGTCTCCCAAACTGCTAGGATGACAGGCATGAGCCTGGCAGAAGCATTATTTTTAATGACTGCATACAATGACACCAAGTGGACAGAGCATAATGTAATCATTGTGGTGCATGTAGGCTTATTTCCAATTTCCTACTACCAGAAATAATGCTGTGATGAACATCCTATTAACATCATACATACGTGTTTATGCAGATCTGTTTTTCCCTGGGATACACACCCAGAAGTCGAATTACTAAATGAAAGAGTATGAACATATTCAAAACTACTGACACATTACCAAATCTATCTGCAGAAAGGGTGTGTCCATGTTCCATCCTTGCTGTTAGGGTCATATTTATCATAAGAGTTTACATTGCTCTGGTGATTTTTTCAAGAGAGAGGGTGATGAAGATGGGTGTGGAAAATGAACAAGAAAGGGCTGAAGCCTGTCTGGATAAGGAATTCTCTCAGTCAATTAGTTGGAGTTAGTGCTAGATCAACTAAGCCCTGTTCTGTGCCTGGACAGACAGACACATAGAAGTAGGGCAAGCAGTGATGAACAACATTTCAAACTCCCAGGCCCAAAGAGCAATGAACCAACAAGAGTTGATCAAAGCAGTTCATCTGAAGCTCTTCTATGTATTTACTTCCCTCCAGACACATCCATTGCTTCTTGCTAATGTCACGCCTTCTGAAGAAGTCAAAGCTAATAGGAGAGGCCCAAAGTTAAAGTACTTTGGGCTCTGTAGAAGCTGCACAAGCATTTTCAATCCGATGAGATGGCCAATGCTACAGCCACAACTGGTCACACTTCAGAAAACAACTCAAAAGGCAGAAAACCTTTGTCAATAGAGAAAGGTGTGCATTTTGTCTGAGCTCTTGATTTGATTACAGTAGGTTGGCAGTGCCTTATTCTGGTCAAGTTTCACAGAGATTATAAAAGAATTAGCAAAAGTAGCCAGCTTTTTAGTCCCTTTCGTATGGAAGGAAAATGAAATAGAATCATGAAGGAAAGAGTAGCCGTGCTTTCAAACTAAATCAACGACCACTGGCATAATCTGAAAGGAACACTACCTTTGCAGGAAGGCCAGGAGGCCTCATGTCTTCCTCCATACTTTTGAGGCTACTCAGCCTATGAAATGTTGCCTGCTGTACTGTAGCAGAGGCCTTAGAAAGTAATGAATTATTTTAATGTCTTAATGAAATGTGAGGTGAGGATTAAAAACCAATCAGTGTTACATATTAGGCTATATATTTCTATGACACACTTACTTTGAGGATGTTTTAGACTTTTTCCAACCTAAAACCCTCTCAGGGGATCTTTAGTAAGTAAGTGTAGCTGTATAAATGATAATTATCTATATAGGTAGAAAATAGTTAAGGTCAGGGGTCAGGAAATTCCAGAAATTTCAGCTTAGTCAATGGCCATGAAGCTTAGCTGGACATATTTGTCTTTTACGGTGAGTGGACTGCTCTCTTCCACTGAGGTCATGCCTCTCATGGGCCTATAAATTCTAATGCCTCCCACTCATTGAGCTTCTACACTGGTTAATGGCTAATATGAACTACAGACAATTTGCAGTCAGTGATCAAAACGCAGATTCGGCTAAGTCTGAAGAGTGCTTTGTGCCCTGCCTCTGTGAAGTGATAGGAAACAAGGGGCCTTAGGGCTTCAGGGAAGGGTAGCTGCTTGGTTTACACTTGGCCCATGCAGATAGATGGGACGGACAATTATTTCTTTCATGTGCGTTTTAAGCTAATTCAGAAAATTTCTACTATTATTCAAGTTAACAAGCTTCAGGCTCATGGAAGGGTTTTTCAAAGACCTGGTGAAAGTAGCTGCGAGTTAAAAAATGATAGAGGGAAAATAGAGGGTACCATACAGACGGCTAATTAACATCTTGTAAGGCCTTTCACTAAAGCAGCTGGTCTAGTCACATGTTTAAAAGATTCACAGAATTGGTAGAATTGAAAGGGTTTTAGAGAGCATCTAGCTCAACCCCCTCATTTTATGGATGGGAAAACTGAGACTCAGTTAATTGCCCCAGGTCACAGTCACAGTGGGTTCACTGCAGAACTAGGATGATAATTCCCTGTGTACTGCCTCCCATCCAAAGTTCCAAAATTTGCTCTAAAAACGACAAATTAACGGAGTTTTCCCAATAGATTAGCATCAGACAACATCCATTTCCTTAGTTCTTTAAACATGCAAAATATCTACAGTTTGATACAGGCAGTTATGTAGCAATGATATTACTTCATAGCTATAACATTTTTACTATGAAATTCAGAAATACATTTAACATGGCAGCTCTAATCCCTTTAACCTATTTGGGTTTTTAACTATGCTTCTTTTAAAAACAACTATTTTCTCACAAAATGCCAGGCATTTCGGGGTGGGTCTTTATGCTGTGGTCCCAAAACACGGCTTATACCCCACTTCTATTTCTTTTCCCTTTGCCAAGCAATTTTCCCTAACTTCCTCCTGAATTAAGTACGTGATTAGCATATTCATGAGAGGACTGATTCAGCTATGTTAATTAGCAGCTCTACTATCAAAAAAATTCCCAGAATTGGCCAAGAGAGGGAGCAGCTAGCTCTGTCACTACCACGATCTGGCTCTATGTCTCCAGCACATAGCAGATTTCTGGTATTAAACATCCTAAGTTAAAAAAGTAGGTTTAAAAAAATTACAGCATAGAAAAACACAGAGGCCAGTCTTTAAATTCAGTAATACATATTTAAAATATGGGAAACCTGATAATTTTAGAGGGGGAGGAAGTGTTCTCTTGTATTTCACCCAAGTCTGAACACACACACAGTTTTGTACCTTAAAAACTGATGTAGACAGTACAGTCTCTTGAGATGTGCAAACAATAGAAAATTAAAAGTACAGAACAAAAAAAAAGCCTTAGAGTTAAGGAAACTGGAGAAGAGACTCATCCCTCAAATCTAATGACTCCAAAAATGCCAGAGCTGGCACTAGAACCCTGATCAGGGTCAATCGAGGAAGAATTACGAAAAACTGGGATAATGGGATGATTTCCGGTTACAGAAGGCTAACTCTCTACAAGCTCCCAAACTTTATTTTTGTTGAAAAGTTTATTTTTTAAAAAGTAATTGTTTCTACCTTAGAAAGAAGTATTACCTCACAGACATAGACAGGTTTTGATGACAGATGAAGTTGTCTGGAGTCAAGATCACCACTTTGAATTTACACTGTAAGCTTGGAGATGACAAAAGGTGCTCCTTTGAAGTTGCTTGACCCAAAATGTTTCCATGTGCCCTTTTACTATTTCCTTACTATATGTCCCCAGCTGTCTCTGTGCAACCTCACTGCTCCATCTTGGTTCCCTACCACCATCTTTTTAGTCTGCCCAACTTTCTCTCTTCCATTCATACCAATGATCCAGGGTTTAGCTATTATAAGAGTTTGGATACTTCTTTGACCAAAGCACCCACCCTTGAATTTCTGAGAGTCAAGACATTCTATAGCCTGTTAATCAATGCCCTTGCATTGTCAGGCCTTGAGAAGTACTGGCAAGTCGTAATTGACAGCATTAAAAATTAGTTAATCATCGCAGGGCGTGATGGCTCATGCCTGTAATCCCAGTACTTTGGGAGGCCAAGGCAGGCGGATCACCTGACGTCAGGAGTTCGAGAGAAGCCTGGCCAACATGGTGAAATCCCATCTCTACTAAAAATACAAAAATTAGCCGGGCGTGGCAGTGTGCAAATGTAATCCCAGCTACTTGGGAGGCTGAGACAGGAGAATTGCTTGAACCCAGGAGGTGGAAGTTGCAGTGAGCCGAAATCGTGACACTGAACTCCAGCCTGGGCAACAGAGTAAGACTCCATCTCAGAAAAAAAAAAATAGTCAATCAATGCAGCACCCACTAGGGGACTATGATTTGCTGGGTCAACTGAGGTTATGGCATATAAAATTAAAATTATCTAATCGTTTCTTTAACCTAACTTGGAGAGAATGTGCAAAGTATTCTGGCATTCCAGTATTCCAGCATTTCAGTATACTCATCTCCAGATCAAATACATTTCAGCTACTACCTCTTAAAGAAGAAAACTTTTATCTATGTTCCCTAATTTTATTGACTATGCCATATTTTATATTATTTTATTTATTTATTTTGAGACAGAGTCTTGCTCTGTTGCCTAGGCTGGAATTCAGTGGCACGATCTTGGCTCACTGCAGCCTTGAACTCCCAGGCTCAAGCGATCCTCTCCACCTCACCCTCCCAAGTAGCTGGGACCGTAGGCACACACCACCACTCCTGGCTAATTTTCGTGTTTCGAGTAGACACGGGGTTTCGCCATGTTGCTCAGACTGGTCTTGAACTCCTGGGCTCAAGCAATCTGCCCACCTTGGCCTCCCAAAGTGCTGGGATTATGGGCATGAGCCACCACATCCAGCCTATGCCATATTTTAATTTTAAGTCAGAAAAAACAAATTGGAGTTTCATAAACATTAATGTTTTGAAACTGACAAAGGCATAGTGTTAACATATTTATTGAATGTGAAGCCTGGTAGGGAAGAGCAAGAAAAACTGTTTTTCTATCCTTTTTAAAAAAACATATGTTAACACTTACTGATAAAGTTTCTCTGTATGGTTTAAGGGGGAAAAAAACTACACATTGGACTCATAGGAGTAGTGCTATAAAACCATGGGGAGCGAGAAGGGAAAAGAATAGCTAAACCAGCAGGCCCATAGGCAATGACTATGGGCTCCATGCCAGGAAGATACAAGTCTAACGAAGAAATGAGTTGACTTGCAGTAGAAGGCCTTGGAACTTGGAAACAACTTTATCTCCACTACATCGTGCTGCCAACAGGAGAGTCATTTCTAAAGAGCAGAATTTTTTTCCTTCTAAATTCCATTATGAAGCCCCTAAGTGGTGATTTTTAAATATCAGCATCTTAAGTTTTCAAAGATGACCATTTAATTGTCTTTCTAAGTTTTCTCCCCAAAGGAAAACAAAAGGCTTAGGTTATTATCTTGAATGAGAAATGCCATAGTCAAGAAAACACCATTCTTTTCAATAATAGTTCAGTGATCAGGAGAGACCGGGAGGACTAATGATGTATTTTGCCAATAACACCCATTTTCACATGGTGTTAACACACTGTTAAATACTCTTAACAGTTACAGCATATATGTAGGGGAATATGGGTAATAAGAAGAATATATAGATATCTAAATTGTCCCCATTCATCCAGGGAAAGGAGGTAGAACTAAGTCACAATTTTGCATACGTGTTTGAAAAAATAGGTAGGATCAATAGTATACTACATAGACAGCGTTTTACTCGAACTACATTATAAATTAAATGTGCTTTTGTGGTCTTGCCTGAGAACCTAACTAACTCTTATTAAATTGGCTATAAGTTTGAAATAACAAATCTCAAAGCCAACATTTGAAATACCTGTTCTTTAACTGAGGACTGCCTTATCAGTTATATCAAATCTAATTTAGTTTAACTTTCTTGCCATGGTAACAAGCCCTTTGCAGAAATATTCAGAGACATTTCATATCTAGAAAATTTGTCTTGTACTTCTTCAGCACACATAATGTCAAGAAAAGCATGTTTCAAAGGTACTATGTAATTAGAATGGACTTTAAAACAGGCACGAAGGAAATTATTTCTCTTAAAACTAAATCTACTTCATAACAATCTTCAAACTGAGTGAACAGCACCAAGTAAAAGAATCCTGAGGTGTTTTGGACTCCATATTCTTTTTAAAGTCTGTTATCTGTACCATTGTTCAGATAGGATCAAAGTGCACTCTTAGTTGGCTCATATTGGCTATTTCTTCAACATTAAGAGAAAGTGTGCCTGTGAGAACTCATGTCTGGCACAGGTGATTAGAATGGGTTCTATCATGGCCTTCACATGGAAAGACTATGCCAGAGCTTCAGCTAATGTGAGGCTGAGGGTGGAGCCCCGCTTAATGAAGACTATAGTAAAATAGCTACTTTTAGGTCTCTGCTGCATGGAAACTCAAGAACTTTAATCCTATCTGTGTTCTGCAAAACTTCTAGGAATTCTAGTTGTCTTTGGGGATCCATTTTGAAATTTAATTTGAAGTCCAGCATCTGTAAATTCTCTTTGGTTATTTTGACTAAGACAGTTTTCAGATGCCTGCTTTTTATTAGGAAGTCTCTTTTTTTTTTTAAAGGGGCTTGCGTCAACAATAGTATTCTGTGTTCACCCAACAAAATAAATGAAAGCATTTAAGTTAAAATAATCTATTTTTTGGCTCCTTGTGACCGTATTTCCATTATGCCTACCATACAGATTCCAGTGCATCTGGAAGTGTTCTAGCCATAAAGCGACAGGGCTAACTTGTCTCTGGTATCCAACAAGGACAGCATCTGGGGAGAAAACTTAAGCACTGAGGGAGCAGAGGAGCTGTGAAAAAGCTACGGTACAGACTTAACTGTCGGCTCTTACATATGACTTGAATAACATACCATCAAACTTCTTGTAACGTGAAGCAAAGACAGCTTGCAAATGATTGCACTGTTCACTGACCACACTTTTGAAATCCTCTTTACTTTGCAGGTTGTACTTCTCCTCCATCTCTTCAGAGCAGCAGGTAGAACCCTGAGAACAGATCTTCAAATGATCACCTGTAAGATAAAAAGTAGGACAGTCAATGTCTATCATCATTCATCAAGTCCAACAGGGAAGGGTTTGATTTAGGTTCACACACACTGATCATTTCAACCTGTGAGGCTCCTGCAAAGGCCCAGGCATCATGTATACCTAACAAGTTTCAGGAAGCCTAAAAATATTCATTCCCTTTTTGAGAAAATAAAATAATAAAGCCCTCTCCAAAAAGCAAAAGAAATTTCCAATCAGGGAGATGGCTAAACCATAGGAAAATAGGTGTAGTCAATAATCAAAATAATATTCCATGTCAACTGAAGTCTCTTTTATAAATTCCCAGAGATTCTCAGATTCTATGCTAAATACTGCAGAAGTCATGCAAACAAGACATAGTTTTTCTATATTTGAGAGTTTACACTCCAAGAGAGATTGTCCTTAATGATGAATGATTTGTAAAATATGTAACAGCCAAAAACTGAGCAAATACATGTGCAGTAGTTATACTGTGGGGAAACAAAGGGATTTGTGCATTTTAAGGGTTGTCAGCAAAGAGGAAACTATGGGGGTTCATGCTGGATAATCTGAGCCTATGATAAATCACAAAGGGGTGATGGTAATCCTCAATCCTCAATTTTAATTTTTTTTAATCCACTGTATTCTGTGCAGATGTCACAGACTATATCTACCCCATTATTCTGTTCACATAGTATCATCCCAGTATAGACCAACAACTTCTAATAAACATCTTTATGTAGTGATGCAGCCCCAAAAGTCAAGGGAAAAGTCAAAGACACATCACTCCACAGCAGCCCAACCCACAAAGTATTTCCCTCCCTTATACCGACTGCATTTGGCTTGCAGTTTGGAGGTGAGGGTTGGGCAGGGTTTTTTTTTCTATATGCCGCAGAGTTCCCCCCTTGTTCTCCTCTGTCACAGAACAAAAATTGTGCTTTGAAGAGATAATGCCTCTTCCTCATAATGACCATGAGATGCAATGCCACTCAAAAATAAGCCCCACTAGCTACTATGACTTCAGTCTCTCCAATATTAATTGGTGTGGTATAATTTTGTACATATGTCTACAAGGATTCACTTTCACTGTTTCTTCTGCTACTGCTGTCCATTTTCTATGTAAATCAAAAGGGGTCTGAAAAGAGAGATGATCTCAGGAACTCAGGAATGAGTATATGTCATCAATAGACATGTGAACCTATCAATGGTAAGTGTGTCCAATAACAAAGGGAGGGGGAATAAAAAGCTAATCATTCAAACAACGCTAATCATGGAAAACAAAATGGTCCATGAGCTGGCCATTGCTGCTTCCTGGCCATGTGTATTTACAGGAAACAGGCCTTCATCTAATGGAGATACCAAAGCAGCTTTAGGGTAGCAGGGTATTTCAGATACAATTGAGCTGGCAATTTATTTGACTAACACTAGATTGTCAACTGTGCATATGCAAATAATTATATAATCATATATGTTCTGATCATTCTTCCTTCCTGGCAATTAAAAAGTAGGGAGAGTGTTACTGCCCAAAAAAGGGGGAGTATGCAGCATTAAAGGACTATGTAAGGAAGGCAGAAAGGGCAACAATCTTCAAATAACTTCCTCATCCAGAAACTGCTAAGTTCTTTTGGCATTTCTGAAAACCTTGGTCAACAGATAATTCTACTAACAGGGGGAAAAAAAGTTTCGAGTTTAGAGCCGTGAGGCTGCAGAATATCTTAGATCTCATTAGTGACAGAAGAGGAGTTGCTAAGGCTCGGTTTTATGGAAACACCTTTGTTACAACCAAAACAAAACTCCCTCTTCACTGACTTAACAAGTTCACAGCAGGCTTTTGGTACTGGGACACATAATTAACACAGAGAGATTCAGTTGTGTCCTGGTTTCAGGGTTGAGGTAAGGGTTCCCTTCCATTACAGTCTTAACACATAAAACAATATGAAGTTCCCCAAACAGCACAGTGCTGTTGCTGTATTAAGTAATACATGTTACACTCATGCCCCCTATAGAAAATGAATTGGAACGCTCAGAATGAGAACTTAACCCACATAGGATGATTTAATTACTTCATAATAAAGATTTTAAGATTTTTAAAGATTGTCATAAGCTAAAATTCATCATACAAATAGGCTGTTTCTTCAAGTACCTGCAAAGATTCCATTGTGGTATGCGTGAATTTTCAAAGTAAAATAACTCATGAGTTTGGAAAGTAAACTATGCTCACCTAATGTTAACAGGGTTCACACATAATAAAGGGTCACTTACTGGATCCTATCCAAATAGTCTTCTAGGTTCACAGAAAAGTACCCACCCCTTTTCCCTGCCCACAATGTACATGGGTACATGTACAAACATATGCTCACACACACACACATACACCTCAAAGCAAGAAAATATTAAGAGACAGCAGGAAATAATAATTTTCTCTGTTGAACAAGGTGCTAGACAGTGAGAGGTTTAAACTCTCCCATAGGAAATTTATACTAAGATAAACCCTTCAAAAACAGGTAGCAGCAATAAAAGTTTTCCTAGTAACCTGGTCTGAGTAGACAGCACCATTTACATTGGCACACATAAAAGGCCCAGTGTGGCGCGCACACTCCACCCATCTCATCTCCACCAAGGACCTTCAAGCAAAACCTTATCGAAAGTTGCCAATACTTAAACACTGGAGCACGTCTTTGTTTTGGTGATATCTTTTTTTTTTTTTTTTTTTTTTTTGAGATAGAGTCTCACTCTACTGCCCAGACTGGAGTGCAGTGTCGCAATCTCAGCTCACTACAACCTCTGCCTCCCAGGTTCAAGGGATTCTTGTGCCTCAGTCTCCCAAATAGCTGGGATTACAGGCACGTGCCACCATGCCTGGCTAATTTTTGTAATTTTAGTAGAGACGGGGTTTCACCATGTTTCCCAGGCTGGTCTTGAACTCCTGACCTCAAGTGATCCACCCACCTCAGCCTCCCAAAGTGCTGGGATTACAGGCATGAGCCACTGCACCCGGCCTACAATATCTAATTTTAAAAAGAAAAAAATTTTGCACTTTCATCTCAGAGAGATCTTTCTAGGAAGATTTTGTCTAATGGTGAAAGGCTTGCCTTACGTAAAGGACAAAGACAGGGTAGATACTCGGCTAATGTTTCCGCTGGCAAAGTTGTCTGCCCCTCAATGCAAAGTTTGCACTTTGGGCCATATAGCCCCGAATGCACCACTTATCCTGTCTGCATTTCTAAAAAGCATTACTTGAAAATGTAATTTGACATTCTTGCCAAAAGCCCTGTGACACACGTAGTCCAAGATGCACTTGCAAATTAAACCCCACGACATACTTGGGCTACTGGGGATTCAGTGCCGTAACTAGTTAGTGCTAATGAGAAGCACAGAGAGGGACAAGTCTGGGTACATTTGAAAATGTACTGGTAAGACATTTTCTGGTAAGAATCTTTGAAGACTCAAGCAACTAATTCAGTTGTTTGTTTGTTTTTTTTTAACTTGAATATTTCTACTTTAAGCACCCAAAATGGTTTATTTTGAAAGTCAGGGTGTGCATATTATTTGAAAGGCATTCTGTCTTATGTGTTTGAGACTGCTTCTAAAATGCTGTGTCTCAGTGAGAAATGTCTTTTCTTTCTGGAGATTTCCTTTCTAAGCCTGGTGATCGTATATTCTTCTCATTTAAGAAAGATGCCACAATTTTTCCTTGAACACGGGGACAACAGAATCAAGATGGGACAGGCACATAGCCACTGTGGGGGTAGCATTGGTAACAAGGACTCTAGGTACTTCTGACCCTTCCTTAAGAATTGTTGCTAGAAAGGCTTCTGGATTCCAGCTGTGGAACAGCTGCGTATAGCAGCTGACCAGTTACTCTCCTAGCTTAGTGAATAGTAGATTACGATCTACAACTGCCATTTCTCTCCCCATTTCCCTAATTCAATATCCTGCTTCCATGACTCTTGACATATATAGTTCCTTCTTCATGTATCTCTTCTAGTCCCTTAAGACTCTCCTGTCTGCTTTCCACTCTCTTTTTATTCTACCTATATAGTTCTATCTTACCCCATCCCACCTCTTAAATGATGCATAATATGAAACTGAAGGTTTTTTTTTTATTTGTTGTACTTGTTGAGAATTCCTTTTCTTAATTTAAAAAGCAGGTGAATTGAATGCTTTATGGTTTTCTAAGGAAGCACCTAAATTAAGTTGCTTTTTGTACATGGCCCTTGATTAGTTTTTTTCTTTGTGGGTCAGTGGCCCTCAATAGAAAAAAGGTCCCCTAGCCTTGTCCTAGGAGGCTTGGATGGGATTCAATGAAGCGTGCTTTTAAAGCTTAACTCTCTGGCATTAAAAACAAAAAAATCACTCGAAAGAGCCAAACTTTTTTCAATCACACCAGCTCTATGTAATTTCTCTTTAGTCTTAATATCAATGCCTTAGTTTTCAAAGCTGAACAAAGACAATCACAATAAATTACTCTCAATCCTGCTGAGTGTGTATTGGTTCTTTTTTTTGAAGCACTTCAAATCAATGGTTAAAGAAGTAGGCATTGAATATGAGGAATCTATTCCATCATTTAACGATGCTCTGAGGCAAACAATCTGTGAAACTGCGCTTTCTCATTTTATCTCATTTACTCCTCTCACCAAAGGCTGGCTCTGATATACAAATGGGGTGCGGCTAATGTTAGTTTATTTTCCGTTGCTCATAACTCAGCTTCCCATAGAAAATGTTATAAATGATAGATAGGTTCTCAGGCCAGCCCTCAGCTTATTTACTACTAACCTGACTACTTTGAACTATGTCTAATAACCATTTTCTACATCATTCTCAGAAAATACATTTTGAAATCCAGCTAGATGCCAAGAAAATGTCTCTCCAATTCTCATACTTTTTTAGGGGATGGGGTAGTGACAGAGGAATACTGGTAGTTACCACTGAGGGGTCAGCTTTCTTTCTGTACCTGCAGGAGACAAAGCAAATCTCTCATGTTTACTCCCCCAGTGTCCTAAATGGAGAAAATGGCAGCTGGAAATCATTGCAAGACACCGGTAGAGAACCCAGGCTTTGTCTGCACCAGTGGGATTTTTAAGGCAGACATTCTCGGTACTCGGACTCCCTTTACCTAAAGCAACCAAATGTCTTTGGTAAATAAGAGAGACAAACTGTACCCTAAGGTAAGAACTGCAGTGAGGAACATTTGACAAGAACAAACTGGAAAGCACTATTTAAATTGCAAACGTAATAGACTATGATTTTGCATTGGCCCTTCTCGAAGATTGCCTCACTTGAGTTATGAAGAAAACTTAGCTCTTTACAAGGGGTTTTTAAGGAGTGAATTTAAAAGGTTCCAAATATTTAAAACTAGTTGGATCTTTTATTCCGCAGAGGTAACGGTAGTCTAGGAATAAGAAGTTTGATCTAGAAGTCAGGAATATGGGTTTGAAGTCCAGCTCTACATGATTAGAAGCTTTTGGTAAAGACTCTTGGGAAAGTCACTTACCTACTAGAACCTTAAAACCAAAAAAAAGCCCTTTGAAAACAAGGCGGTATTATATAAAACAGTATAATTGCAAAACAAAGAAAGAA
Source organism: Cacajao melanocephalus (assembly GCA_963573385.1). Classification (NCBI taxonomy): domain Eukaryota; kingdom Metazoa; phylum Chordata; class Mammalia; order Primates; family Pitheciidae; genus Cacajao; species Cacajao melanocephalus. The sequence continues at coordinate 39,459 of CAUYLG010041555.1, read as the reverse complement.
ATGAACATCTCTTATGCTCTGATAAGCTACTGAAGTTTTGCGGGAAGAGCCATTTCTGACAACTTATACTAGGTGAGGGAGGGGAGCCAGAAAAGCAGCACCTTGTCAAATTAAGTTGAGCCTAAAGCTGCCTCCTTATACATTTTAAGTTTGGCCTAAAGGTTTCTCCCTACATAGTGAACTGTACCTAAACTGGGTGTGTAAACAGACTGTAACCTGCTCTTGCACCAGTCACAGGTGGCCGATGGTTCAAACCATGTTCAAATAAGGAAATCACCAAGCTGTAACCAACTCAGCTGTTTCTGTACCTCACCTCATTTTCATTACGTCACTTTTCCTTTTCTGTCCATAAATCCTCTCCAACTACATGGCAGTACTAGAATCCCTCTGAATATATTCTGGTTGTGGGGAGGGGTGATCAATTTGCAAATCATTCTTTGCTCAGTTAAATTCTGTTAAAATTCATTTGTCTATTACCAGTAGAGGGTCTTGACTGCAAGTTGTCCAGGTTCTTGGTGTTTTGAACAAAGAACTGGACAAAATGTACAGCAAAGCAAGAAAAGAATGAAGCAACAAAAGCAGATTATTTATTGAAAATGAAAGTATATTCCACAGGGTGGGAGCCACCCAAGCAGTGGCTCAAGGGCCCTGGTTACAGAATCTTCTGGGGTCCAAATACCCCCTAAAGGTTTCCATTGGCCACTTGATGTTCACCCCATGCAAATGAAGTAGTGGCCTGCAATCAGTCTGACTAGTTGCCTCTGCAACCAGTCAGAGGCTAAAGTGAAGTTACAAAGTTGCACTCCTATGCACATGTATGATTGGTTGCTATTTGCAACCAATCAGGGGTACTTTCAATTTTCTTTCCTTCCTTCATGTAGAAAAAGGGAGAAGGGGCAGGACATGGCGATGCAAAGGAAGTAGCCTCTGGTCCTTGGAAGTAGCTTCTGATCCTTTTGTTACTTAAGTGTGGAAAGTGGGGTGTTTCCTTTCAATTTAGTTCCAGGAAGTCAGCATCAATCGGCCTCAGGCTCCCTGCCTCCAGACCCTATTCTCCTGCCTCATGTCCAAAGTTTTTCTTTTAACAAGGTTTTCTCTTCTAGCTAGTTCAGCAAGATGTAGAAATAGAGCACATCAAAGAGCTGAATGGCACACATATGTGATGGTGAACTGATGGCGACGAAGCCATCAACCAAAGAATTCAAAGGACCATCAAAAGAAAAGCCACAGGAGCTTAAGGAGACATGATGAGGAAATACAATGTGATATCCTGGATGGGATCCTGGAACAGAGTAAGGACATCAGGAGAAAAAACTAAGGAAATCAAACAAAAAGTTGTATGCAAACGTTCATAGCGGCATTATTCATAATAGCCAAATTTCCATCAATAAATGAATGGATAAACAAAATGTGATCTACTGTTATCTGTATAAGAGAATATTACTCAGCCATTAGAAGGAAATTTGGATTTTACAACATGGATGAATCTCAAAAAACACTGCTAAGTGAAATATCCATATTTATATAGAATGTCCAGCATAAGCAAATCTAGAGACAGAATGTAGGTTCGTGGTTTCCCAAGGCTGAGGGAGAGGGGATAGGTTGAAAGTGAAGGTGCTAGCTAAAAGGTATGGGGTTTCTCTCTGGGGTGAAGAAAAATTGATTTTGGTGATGGAGGTGCCACCTTGTAGATACACTAAAAGTCACTGTATACTTCAAATAGGTGAATTATTTGTTATATCAACTATATCCCAATAAGACAGTTACCAAAAAACTCAGGAAATCAGAATTAAGGTGGACTTTAGTTAATAATTATGCATCAATATTGGTTCATGAATTATGAGAAATGTACCACTAATGTAAGATGTTAATAACAGGGGATACTCGGGGTGAGATAGAGGAAAGTCTATGTGCTATCTTCCCAACTTCTATAAATCTAAAACTCTTCTTTTAAAAGTTTTTTTTTTAAGAAAAGCAAGTTTTGGCTTTCAAAATAAAAAGCATAAATACATGTGGCCAGTGGGGAAAAACTTTCATCATGCTTTCAAAAATATAAATACTTGATGTAATTCTAATATTAGGGAGCTGTATTAAGCTATTATTTGCTGAAGCAATTTTCCTAATCCCTCAATTGCTACTTTATTCTTTTTCTAATCGTTATTGTTCTGAAAGTAAAACAATTCCTTGCTTTTGGTCTAAAGCATTACCGAAATAGTTTCTGTTCATTTCTTAGATCTAAATTCATGCAGCCACAAAGTGAACTAAAATGCAGGTTGCTACATAACTCCAGCCCCTCTAAGCTACCTAAGAACCCCATGAGGAACATACAATGCTCTGCTTCATGGGAACAAAGAAAGAAAATCTCTAAAGGTTTTTTAATAACTCCAGGGAGGTGGGGGGGACATATACATTAATCCATCCTCCCTCCTTCCAAAAAAGAGTGAAATTACTGCATAAAATGTGCTATGTGCATCCAAAGCCTGGAGTCATCTGACCTTAATAACAAAGCACATAAATTACCGCCATTATGCAGATGTATGATTTGAGATCACCTACCAATCAGTAGGAGAAATGCAGCCAGTTAGCATTTTGCAAAACCTTGCCAAAATATACCTCTGGAGGGCTTAAGACTGGCAATTATTTCTAGGTCCACTAATCCTGCAAGGTAGGATAGAGAAGGCCAGTCAGAAACACATACAGTTCCATAATCAGTTTTATTATATTTTTGTAAGAATAACTTTATGTAAGCGTAGTTGGAAGAGTTAGAGTTGCTACTTTAAAACTCTACACTTCATTTCCATGAACTTATAACAGCTTTAAACTGCACTCCAGATAGAAATCAAGCAAGGCTTCTTATTGCTTTTTAAATGATAAGCAAATTGTGAGCCAAGGTTAATATATGACAATCTTAGATCCCCATTTTAACTGTACCAAAGGTTTATTAAGTAAGGCACACCAAACCAAACTGAGTGAATGGGAGAAGTGCACATTTTGATCTTGTGTTGCCATCACTTCCAAGCAGCTAGAGCAACTGCATCTGTTTTGCACATTTACAACCACTACCTCCAGGACTCAAAAGAAATAGTAATACCACTAGTGATAAACCAAAAACTCTCCAACAATTCTGAGGCTCCCATAAATACTTTCTAAGCAGTGCTAATAAAAGGCTCACAGAAGTATGCTGGGGACCCTAGGGGGATAGCAAGGAGCAGACAGGAAAAGATGGAGCTCTCTTACTTGTTTTGCAATTAACGAAGGAGATATTTTCTGTCAATAATTCAGGTGCACCTATCTTGGTAGCATCGTTTGAGAATTTCTCTTAAATAGCAATTCTGATTTTCACTAGAATCATAATTTAACAGAAGGCCTGGGGATAAATGATTCCAAATGCCTCTATGGATTTCAGACTCATTCAAGTGATTTGAAGGAGTCACATATGAGTTTCAAGCTCTTTAAGAGAAAAACAAATACACAGACTCCGAGGGTTTGTTACATAGTGCCTATGAAATTAAGATTTCCACAACTCTCCTCAAAGTCCTTCCTGTTTTAGCGGTGAATTTATCTCATACTCCCACTCCCCCAACTCTGAGGTCTTCTTCTAAGGAGAGCAGGATGAGAAACGGTATAGAGACTGAGATTCCCAGGGTTGATCACGTCTATTAGAGCCCCAGTGATACATTCAGCTTGAATAAAAAGCAGCCTAGACAGGAAACGCCATTGGTGAGGATTTATTTTCCCCTCTGGAACCTGTAACCCCCAAGGTACACATCATAATCACTGGTAGACCAAGGCCTTGGCAGGGCCATCTCTGAGACAGCTGATCACACCTGGCTTGAAAGGTCATGGTGATTCCTGGAGTAGGAGAGGGTTAGCCACCAGCACTTCGCCTTTTCTTTGCATCTCCAGTGACTGCCCCTGTGGGCAGTCTCCTGCACACCGTCACAGAAGACCTCAGAGAAAGCAAAAGGAGGAAGGTATCCTCAGGAAGACATCAGAGACACCACTTTCCTCCTCCCCCAGGGGCTGACTCAACACTGACTTCCAACAGCAGGTGATTTTCCTTATTATTTCCAAATAATCTCTAAAGAAGCTCCTAGGAACCTCATTCTCAGATAGCCTACCACAGCCATGTAGAATTCACAGGAATATCTGAAATGGTCAACAGCTGAGTTTGCTGCAAGTGTAGAAGAAAATACAGTTGGTGGGTGGGGAGGCTCAGAGATACCAGACATTTCAGATACTTGCTCTAACTAAATGATTAAAGACTGCCTTTTTACACATTTCATGGATTGTGTGAGTCATGACAATTTGTTGTTGTTGTTGAGACACAGGGTCTTGCTCTGTTACCCAGGATGAAGTGCAGTGGTATGAGCATAGCTCACTGCTGTCTCAACCTCCCTGGCTCAAGCAATCTTCCCACCTCAGCCTCCAGAGTAGCTGGGACTACAGGCGTGTGCCGCCGCACCTGGTTAATTTTTGTATTTTTTGTAGAAATGGGGTTTCACTACATTGCCCAGGCTGGTCTCGAACTTCTGGGCTCATGTTAACCTCAGCCTCCCAAAGTGCTGAGATTATAAGCATGAGCCACTGCACTTGGCTGAGTCATGACAATTTTTAACATCAAATTATTTTCTCTTTTTTAATAATTGCTCTCAGCTTAAATGGAAGGTAAAAGCCATCTTTAGCTTCTCTTAACCCTCCTTTTCACAATACACCCAAAATTCCTCAACCCTAAATACTGCGTGATAAGAGGTTTTCAGTAAATTTACTGTCTAGAAAAAATACAACATAATAATAATACATTCATTCATCATGAATTCTCCAAAAGAAAGCCTTTATGTAAACCCACTGATGGCAAAGTCCACTTCCTCACATGAAGAAAAATGATTCTGGGATGGGCACGGTGGCTCATGCCTGTAATCCTAGCACTTTGGGAGGCCAAAGTGGGAGAATCGCTTCAGCCCATGAATTCAAGATCAGCATAGGCAACATAGTGAGACCCTGTCTCTACAAAAAATTTAAAAATTAGCCAGGCATGGTGGTGCACACCGTAGTCCCAGCTACTCAGGGAGGCTGAGGTGGGAGAATCGCCTGAGCCCAGGAGGCTGAGGTTATAGTGAGCCATGATCATGCCACTGCACTCAAGCCTGGGCGGGGGCGGGGGCGGGGCACGGGCAGTATTTCATTCCGAAAACGAAACAGAAAAACAAAAAATAACGATCCATGCTAACCATTCCTCAAAATTCTAGCTAGGCATCAATAAAATGGTACAGAGGAAAGAAGATTTACATTTTTAATGTTTGTGCTTAATTACATCCTTTAAAACGCACTTCCACAAAATTCTTGTTAAAGGTCATAGTTAAGTTACTCCTTACTCCAATCAGTTCCAGTTCCCATGGATATGGACATGAGCCACAGTTGACCAGAGGTTAAATTTATAACATGAGAGAAAAATTCTTCTGAACCTTAGAATGGGCAGATGAGGGAGGGGCAGGGCCCTCCTCAAACTCCCCATCATTTTGCAAGGCTGAGTTTCCCCAACCCTCCCAAATGGCCATGAAAAGTCTTCAGTCAGCATGTTATGCAATATGAAGCATAGCATTTGCAGTAAAAGCAAAACAAAAACAAACACTTAGGCCTGGCACGGTGGCTCACGCCTGTAATCCCAGCACTGTGGAAGGCCGAGACAGGCGGATCATGAGGTCAGGAGTTCAAGACCAGACTGGTCAACATGGTGAAATCCCATCTCTACTAAAAAATACAAAAATTAGCTGAGCATGGTGACTTGTGCCTGTAATCTCAGCTACTTGGGAGGCTGAGGTAAGAGAATTGCTTGAACCAAGACCCAGGAGGCGGAGGTTGTAGTGAGCCAACATCGTGCCACTGCACTCCAGCCTGGGCTACAGGGCAAGACTCCATCTCAAAAGAAAAACAAAAACAAAAACAAAAAAAAAACTTCTCCTCCCCCATTATCTAATACTCTAGCACCTGGGGCACATGCCCTACAATTTATTACCATTTAATAGGCTCTTTGTTATTTAGAAAAGTTTTGTTGACAAATGTAAAGATTTCAATGTATACTTCCTCTTTTAGGTCAGTTCCTGGAGCTTTAAGTAAAACTTGTCTCAGTCCTAATTTTGGAGTGAATGCCATTAATGATGTTGCTATCCAGAGAACGACCTGTGTTTATCCTTTATCCTTTGTTTCCTGCCTCAAAGTCAATCATAATATTTGACAAAACAGTCCCACACTTCTATGGTGTGCCAGTTATTTTGAGTTTCCTTGGCTTGGTGTGAACTCCCCAACCAAGAAAAGCTTTTTGAAAACCTAAATAGATCACATGCATTGGTTTTCCATTCTCTACATATGCATTAGCCACTTGAGAAACACAAGGTCACTAGCAAAGCACACATTCCCCTCATTTCATGAAGTTGCCTTTCCTGGAAGACTGAGTTTGCTGAAGTTTTCGGTGTCCTCAGCCTTTATTATAGATTCTACTAGCTTGCCTTTCTTAGTGAAGCACCCCAGGTCTGAATGGGACTTATCCTAGTGGCTTCTCGACATCATTAAATTCTCCAATCTCACCTTTCAGAACCTTTCCTTTAGAATGAGACCTGTTAATTAACTACATTTGATTTATTCATTAGGATTAGAAAATCCAGTATATTTTCCACCTCTTGAAGTAGTTACTTCAACTAGACCACTGCAAGAGATTATCTGGAAATGGAACTCTGCCCTAGCATTTTTCCCCAAGTTTAAGTGAAAGATTTGATTCACTTCTCCCAAACTAACCTTTGACCCGATTTGGCAACACAAAAACGTTGTTGGTGCTTAATGCACTATTTATCAAGTACCTCTTATGTGCCAGATGCCATGCATCAGTGCAGAAAATACAAAAGGCTTGGTCTCCGCCCTCTTGAAAATTACAAGATGAACAGACATGGATTTTATTGTTGTTCTCTAGGCTTTTTCTCTCCTTCTTACTCTATAATGTGAAGTCCTCCAACCCCCTCCCCACCACAAGATCTCTGAGGTCCTCTAATCTTATCTTGGAACAACTCAAGTCCAAAAGACAGGAGGAGAGATGAAGCTAAACAGGCAAATCAACGCAACCCATGTTTCTTCTCATTCTGGGACTTCAACAGATGTGTCATAGGAGGTGCCTTTGGACAAAGTAGGAGAGAGTTGCAAACTCAAATATAACCTATACATTGCCATATGTACTATGTCTATTTTTTGAGTCAACCAAAACTACTGAAGACATTAGCACGGACTCAGAACAAAATCTGACAAGGCAAGGGTGAATAAACAAACGCCTTGGGGACCTAGTTCTGCCGTCTTTCTTGGTCAACAAAGCAAAATCCGCAGAACAAAGACTTCCCACACACATGCTGTTTCATTTATTTGGCTTGACAAATCAGAAGTCATTAAACATTCAAATCTTCTTAAAAAAAAAAAAAACTCACACAATCTTACTGCTTTGATTTTTAAAGGCCCTAACCTGGTCACTTGATAACAAGCTTCCCTAAACTTATATTCGGATAGTCAATAAATCATTGGCATCGCTCCGTTCAATTTTTGTAGCAGAGATCTCAGCAGAAGACAGCATTATGCCCTCAAGTGACTGATATACACTCAACAGTGAACGATTTGAGATACCACCCAGTGCCTCTACAGCACACGCTAGGAATAATCCCTGTTTTTTCTGGGATCTGTAAAACTCTGATAAAAAGGTGCCTGAAATCAAAGGCAAGGTATTGATTAGCCAATTCTTCAGCTGGGCTGCCATGCAGCCACCCACCATTTTCCTCTGGTTTCTTAAGTACCACAAGGAAGGAAAAATAAAGCCAGATCTTAGGCACTCAAGTATTAATGTGTCTACTTATTAATGTGTCTACTCATGACATAAAAAAATGTACTTCCTTAGAGAAGAAGATGTTAAACTTATTGCCTTTGTCAGCAAGTAACACCGAAAAGAGAGAAACCAGTCATTTACCACTCATTCAAGTCAGGCCTGTTCAATTCCTGGCCATCTTCAGATACCCCTAATCATACCAGGGGCCTCTTAGGCACCACTGGGCCAAAGAGATAGATATGAATGCTCCAGAAAGTGTATTGCAAGTGTCTTGGCCTTCTTTACTGCAGAAGTAACCAAGAATGAAACAGCTGCCTGTTACCATTTTTGCTTTGGGTATGGATGAAAGGATAGGAGCCACTCTAATTTTAGCCTCTAAGAACTTAGGGTTCCTTCCATTGGGCTGATGTCGGAGTCACTATACAATGTGATGCCTGTCATAGAACCTAAAAGACACACCAGCACTTCAGAAATCTGGCCCACAGACAAGCTTGAGACCTGATGCTCACAAACTGAAAGTATGAGACAGCTTTCTCAGACCTGGTGCAACTGGGTGAGTGGGTGCTCATTCCATTATTTCAATGTCTAGCTTGCCCTCGCTAACCATTTTTGGTAATGGCCCAACTGCTCACTGGTACACCAATTAATTTGGTCAAACATTTGATCCCAAAGAGGTTCCAATTACTCCTCTACTCCTAGAATGTGGCCTGTCAGCTACTTTAGGATGAGCAACAAACATGGGAGTTAGAGAGGTTCTTTCTCACTCCTGCCCCTTAGAGGCCTGCAGCTTAGAAGTGTGCCACTAAGGTGCAGGAGAGAGAGAGAAAGAAATGGAAAGAAATGGGCCAAAGGAGGGAGGCAGAAAAAGAAGACAGTATATGTGACCAAGAGCCAGGAGTGGGAGTCACCTACAACTGATGCAAGTAATGATCTGGCACCTGGGCGTTTGGTTCTATGGTAACTCCCATCAAGCACAGGGACATGTTTTTCTCCCTAGTTTCCATTACAGAGCCCACAGATGGCATGCAGCATTACTACTGTAATTATTGACTATAATTATCATGAAAAGTCTTTGATGTGAGAGCAAAAAATTATTAAAATAGCCTTTCTTAGAGGAGGGCAATAAATACAACCTCATTTGGAACATTCACGGACCTAATTTTATACCAGGACCTTCTGCCAGAAAAGAGTAAGTCACTTTAATATACTTGCTTTTGGCCCCTCTGCTTGAGGATGTTTCATCCTATGTGGAAAACAAATAATGATATGCAGTTCAGGATATATTTTAAGAGTATACTTAAAGGTACTTCAAAGGAAAATAAAAAAAAAAAAAGTAACCTTCTCCTTTCAGATACACACATATTTACATAAGCTCCTAGTTTTTCCTGATCCCATAGTAACCAATGAGAGATAATTGTTTTTTAAACTGCCTTCAAGGATGAGAACAAATGACAACTGAATGAAATGTCGGTCTTGTTTTAAAGATAATACTTGGCAGTGCTGTACTTATCAGTTTGAAATAGTAAACACTGCAGTGTACTTAAAAAAGTATCAGTAACTAGAGGTACGAAAGAACAGAGAACAACCCACTTTGTTCTCTTTATCTTCCATTGGATCATAAACCGTGCAAGGTCATGTTTTATTTTTTTAATCTAGCTACTCTTAGGTTTTAACTCTAAGTCAAGACAGCATAATCCCAAATTGTATGCAGTGCAACAGCAGCACATACATTAAATCATATTCTGAAATCAGTTTCAATGTGGGGAAGGCCATTTCAAAAGCTGAAGCCAAACTATCCAGCATTATAAGACCTGAGTTTTGCAAATGAACTGCCTAAATAAGAATGAGTTCCACCAGATTACCCAGAAAACATGCTTATGTTTTTGTCCATGAGTGTTTCTATTAATATTTTTGATATATGACGATTAACATAGCCCAGTACAAAGACGAACTGTCCTAACCCAAATTTACTGGACCAGAGTAAGTTCAGTTATACAGAATGACTATACTAGAATTGCATGAGCTTGAAAAAGAACAATAGTTCAATCTCAAGTTTCATAAATATACATAGGAAAAGGTGCTCAGTGGCACCAAGTCTGAGCTTCCATTTGACCTAATGACTTGGTGGGTATGGGCAAGTGGGATATATACTCTTATAAAAAACCATTGTTTCATTATTATGAGATGAATCTTCATAGCTCCATGATTTGTGGCTACAAACATAACACAAATTACATCAGGGACTATGACAAAATTAGCTTATATTAAGAAATAATCATGATGCATTTTGCTTATTGGTATACCGCACTAACACATTTGGTAGCCTTGGGATCGCATATAGAACACAAACTTCTTTTTATTCCACCAGTAAGTAGCAACTTAGAACAAGAAGGATCAGTGATGATGTTTTGGATGTGTGCACTGTCCAAATGGGATCCAATGTTGGAGGTGAGTCCTAGTGGGAGGTGACTGGATCATGTGGGTGGATCCCTCATGAATGGCTTAGCACCATCCCCTGGATGAAAAGTGAGTTCTCGCTGAGTTCACATGAGATCTGGTTGGTTAAGAGACCAGGGCACCTCCCCACTCTTTCTCTCTTAATCCCGCTCTCACCATGTGACATGCTGGCTCCAACTTCCCTTTCCACCATGGTTGGAAGCTTCCTGAGGCCTCATCAGAAGCAGATGTGGGAGCCATGCTTGTACAAAATGCAGAACCATGAGCCAATTAAACCTCTTTTCTTTATAAATTCCCCAGCCTTCGGTATGTCTTTATACTGATGCAAAAAATGGCCTAACACAGTCAGGCACTTCAAGAACCAAGAGCTTTGGGTTATTTTGTGCTATGGTGTAGACACGGTTTGCATGGCCCCTTCAAGTCTCATGTTGAAATCTGATCCCCAATTTTGGAGGTGGGGCCTGGTGGGAGATGTTTGGATCGAGGAGGACCAATCCTTAGTGAATGGCTTGGATCTCCCAGAAGTGAATTCTTTTTTCTTTTTTTTTTTTTTGCGACAGAGTCTCACTCCGTTGCCCAGACTAGAGTGCAGTGGCGCGATCTCGGCACACTGCATTCTCCGCCTCCTGGGTCCAAGCGATTCTCCTGCCTCAGCCTCCCAAGTAGCTGGGATTACAGACGCCTGCCACTACACCTGACTAATTTTTCTATTTTTAGTAGAGATGGGGTTTCACCTTGTTGGCCAGGCTGGTCTCGAACTCCTGACTTCAGGTGATCCACCCGCCACAGCCTCTCAAAGTGCTGGGATTACAGGTGTGAGCCACCATGCTCGGCCCAGCAGTAAATTCTTACTCTTTGTTCCCACAAGAGAACTGGTTGTTAAAAAGAGCTTGGCCCCTACTCTCTCACAATGTGATGCCTGCTCCCCTTCCCCTTCTACCAGGAGTGGACGCTTCCTGAGGCCCTCGCCAGAAGCAGATACTGACAATATGCTGCTTTGTACAGCCTGCAGACCCATAAGCCACATAAATCTCTTTTCTTTATAAATTACCCAGCCTCAGGCATTCCTTCATAGCAACACAAATGGACTAAGACACTCCACATCACCAAGGATACTCAATCAGAACAGTTCAGTGTAAAAAAAAATGGATAAAGTCACAATAACTGGGAAATGCAAAAGAATAGAAAAGCTTCTCTGGAGCATGATTTACTATCTACATATAGTACAGTGTACATGTCAGAACAATGTGGGAAATGAGCTATAAATGTTCTGATTGGAATCTCTGTTGAGTCTTTGAGGCAGGGAGGCATCATGTTATGTGCAAAGCATAACAGCTTCAGAGGTAAACAAGCCCAAGTTCAGGCTAAGTTCTTTCTTAATTAAAAAAACACTTTTTAGGGCCGGATGTGGTGGCTCATGCCTGTAATTCCAGCACTTTGGGAGGCCGAGGCAGGCGGATCACTTGAGGCTAGGAGTAAGACCAGCCTGGGCAACACGGCAAAACCCCATCTCTACAAAAAATACAAAAATTAGCCAGGCGTGGTGGTGCATGCCTATACTCCCAGCTACCTGGGAGGCTGAGGCAGAAGAACTGCTTGAGCCTAGAAGGCGGAGGTTGCAGTGAACCGAGATCGTGCCACTACACTCCAGCTGGGGTGACAGAGCAAGACTCTGTCTCAAAAAAAATAAGAAAATTTTAGAGATATCTCTGTCACCCACACTGGACTGCACTGGCATGATCATAGTTCACTGTACCCTCAAACTCCTGTGTTCAAATGATCCTCCCACCTCAGCCTCCTGAACAGTTAGGACTATCATAACTTTTTTTTTTTTTTTCACTTTTTTAAGAGACAGGGTCTCACTGTGTTGCTCAGGCTAGTCTGAAACTCCCAGCTTCACGCAGGAGCCACCTCCTGGTGGCCACCATGCCCAGCTTAGGCTCAGTTCTGCTGCTTACCCACTGTGCAAGTCTGAGACACTCTCCCAACTTCTCTGAGACTAATTCATCTTCTGTAAAAAAAGGACAAAAATAGAACCTACGTCAGAGAGTTGTTGGAAGCATTAAAAGTATACGGTATTCCTCTGTCAACAATAGCTATTATTATGAACACTGATATCAGAAGATGCTATATATTTCTCAGAAAAGGGGTCCTTCCTATGTTTCAGAGTTCAGCTATGTTTAACCAGTGGCAGAGTGTTTGTTTTCTTGTTGTTGCTATTGTGCTACTGTTATCATTACTATTATTTTTAGTCTTTGGAAATACGTATTTCTAAAAATTACAGAGCAAATGGAAATTTAGCTTTATTTAGCAGAAAGACAAAACAGTCCCTTGATAAAAATTCAGGCTATAGACTGCAATACTGCTCTGGGATTACGAGCTACAGAATCTTTTCTTTAGTTTTTGAAATGGTTCTGTTAAAAGCTTTGAGATTATATAGAAACAAAGTATTAAAGATTGATTCTTATACGAGTGCCATTATTTTAGGCCAAATAGGTCAAGTGTCAGCAATTTCACATAGTCTGACCAAATATTTTGGGGGATCAACTTAGCAACAATATCCAAAGGTTTCTACATATAAATGATTCATTTGCATCCTAGAATACCTACATTCATGAATAAAATTCAAAATATTAAAACAGGACACTATTTGCTTCAGCAGATACGCAACTGTCTGAAAAATATATATATTGTGTGCCCAGAATATACACTATATCTGCTGCACTATCCTGAAAAATGATCAATTTCTTCCTAATAGCCAATCATTGTGTTGAAAGAACTCTCTACTCTATGAAATAAAGGCAGATGCTTCGGAAATTTACACTGTCTAAGGATAAATGTATGTCAAATAAAAACAAAACAAAACAAAAAAAAATCCACCCTGAGATGAAGGGAGTTTGTTCCCTACCACATCAAAGGAAGGAAGAACAAAGATGGAAATGACAGCTCTCTGTACCACTGTGATGCACTTAAGTGCTGATTTTTTGATCTTGCTGATGAGACTATATCGACCTTAGAGTGTCTGTCAGTTTATCACCAGATCACCTCCCTTATATTATCTTTATGTATTAAATATTTGTCAAATAGGTCTTCCTCTACTCAGCTTTAGATTGGTACCATAGAGTTCTCCCCATTATCCTCTTATATTTGTGCATAAGTTTCACAGATATGAATGAAAAAAATCATCAGCATAATACTTACCTGCCAAGACCTGCAGCCAACATTTGGAGACATAAAATATGATTACTTCCTGAACAAGTGTTTCCAGAACGGGAGTACAAGGGGTGAAAGGGTGAAGGGAAGAAAGAACAGGTGTCCCAAGAGATACCTGGCCTTGGTCCTGAGTAGTATATAGGACTTAGGACACCAAGTAAGTGTGGATAAACAAATGTTTAATGGTGATCACACAGCTATATTAAATTCAACAACATGATGAGAGAGGAAAAGAAAAGTACAAAACCTATTACATAGTTTTTGCTATATTAGAGTAAGAAGCTGTGACAAAAGCAGGGCATTACTGAGGGAGTTCAGAAAGTAAACAACCCTCAAGATGCCTGGAGACTGGTTTAAAAAGGGGAAAGAAAAAACTTACTTATAGTTGCCCCAGAATAATTACTTATATTTGGGAGGGAGGTGGGGTCAGGACTGGAGAGAGGAGAGAACGTTCATTGTGGTTAAAAGGAAGAAGAAAGGAAGAAGAAAAAGCAGCGAAGGGGATTAAGGAAAAAAAAATAGTCCAGAGAAGGAATCCAGAAAATCTTATAAGGCACAGCAGGTTAAACACAAAATAAAATCGAGGCAGGAGCAACTTGCAAGAGATTGCAAAGCCAATAGTAAGAGGCTCTTTTGCTCTATCAAAGGGAGGAAGCCAGTTAGAGGAGCCACTTAATCACAGTCACAGGGCTGAAAAGGAGATGGTGGAGAGACTGAATGAATTCTTTGTCTTGTAAGGAGATGCGCATTTCCAAACCAGAACACTGAACTCCACAGGTCAGAGGTACTAGATCAAATAGTGGTAAACATGATGCCCTGCATCTAATCAACAAACCAGGAGTAGATAAATCACTGGGACCAGATGGTATCCACCAGCCAGTTCTGAAGTAACTCAAGGGTGAAATTGTTTTGGCTAACATGTGTAGGCTGTCTTTACAAACAACCACTGTGCCCAAGAGACTGGTGCTTGTCAATGCGATTCCTATTCATAAGAGAAGTTCTAGAATGGACCCTGGGAAGTAGAAACCAGTAAAGCTCATTTCCATATCAAGCAGGCTGGCCAACTTTACAGGAAAGGTGAAATCACTACACATTTATGAAAATAAAGCCTATGGGGAGGGGAGAGAAAACCAAGTATTTTGGCAAAGGAGAAAAATCATGTTCATCTAATAAAACAGAGCTCTTGGGGTGGGTGATGCAAGGAGAATATATGAATAAAGGGGACCCTGAGGATATAATTTATACAAAGTGTGCTAAAATCACAACAGAAAGTATTATGTTATCTACATTACTGTGTATTGTCATTGAATCTTAAAGGACACACACAAATGAGATAAGGAAAATTCAGATGTTAGATAAAAAGGTCACGGCAATTATTTGCTTTATGAGAGGTTAGGAAGAGAAATGAAAATAGATTAAGGTTCAGTGTGTAAAGACAGGAATATTATTTCTTTTAATCAAACATATGGAGAGGTTTTAAAATGGTTCTCTTTTATCACTTCCTGATATACTACATTTATTCAATAAACAACCCTAGAAGTATAGCAATGGCTCGCTTATACATTGCTTCAAATTGTGGGATGACCCAATAAGCAAGGGAAGTCTTAGTTTGCCAAAAGAAAGAAGAAGAAGAAACGTTCAAAGTCTATGAAATTTACTGTAGAAGACTGAAGCCACCCTTTGAAACATAGCCTTTATTTTGTACACAAATACTCCGGTTGCATATTTAACCAACTCTGCTGTCTGATTTTTAGACATTCAGTTCTGCCCTGGGTTAAAAAGGGTCAAAGAGTGAACCCAAATCAATGACAGCAGAAGTGACAGCTGAAAAGGAAGGCAGAAGCAACTGCAACAGAACAGTCTGGGGCCATTTAGCTTAGGGGCAAATAGTTCCTCATACTTCAAAGAGCCCTAAGGACATTGCTGCATTAGAGCACCATTTATTAAATGATTCTCATAATGATGACCGTGAGTGTTCTTGAACTGATTACAGTTTTTATCGTTCTGTTTAATAAGGCAGGAGAATAAATATTTTAGAAACATTTTCATTGAAACGTTTAAAACATAGTTTGATAGGTAAAGGAAAAATCTCCTACTCATAATATTTTCTTTTTGGATAAAGCAAGATAAACGAAGACATTATTTTAAAGCTACAAGCAAAAGGTCAACAGTTGGTATAGGTTGTAACTCAAGAGCTTCACAAAAGTTACTAGATGTTAGAGAAAACAGATCTATGACGTGATTTATTAAGGAAAACTGGTTTGTTTGGTATATATTTATAACCTCCGAAATGTTCCAAAAAGGAACATTCATTTTCCTTCTACCTGAGTGTGATATCCTTGCTGGTGATACACTACCAGAAAACTGACCCATGCAGCAAGGCGGTTACTTTCAAAGGGCATCAAACAGCTGGTTCACATTACCAAAAATATCAATCCCAGAAGCTTTAGAAGAAAAGAGCTAAGTTAACATGAAAATAGGGTTATATCTTAGAATGGGCTTATTTATTTCTTCAAACACATACTTTGCCATTTGGGAAGAGAGACTCTGCTAAATATACTTCACACCATTCTTGATTTCTCTCAAGACAACTTGGACTCAATGGAGGAAATAGATCCAAAACACTCAAGAAAAAAACAAAAATAAGATGATGAAGTAGAGCCAACTCTCAAACCATATGCCTTAGAACAAGCTGCTGCATACACCAGAAAAGCACCATTGCTGGTCTTTGTCATTAAATGTGTTAAGCGCTCCAGGGAAATGAAATGACACAAAACCTGCATAACCTCGAATGCTGAAACAATAAGGTTTTCTGGAAAACAAAACTGCATAAATTGTATCGATCATTTTCCTGTAAATTAGAGTGCCCGAAAACAAAAGTTGCTCTTCTCTCACAAAAGAGAAAGAATGATGAGGCAGGATTCTGAGTAAGAAAAAAACCTCCAAAACAAATTAAATACAATAATAGAAATGAAGACCTTGAAAAATACAGACAAGGCCCAATGCAATGGCTCATGCCTGTAATCCCAGCACTTTGGGGAGACTGAGGCAGGAGGACTGCTTGAGCTCAGGCGTTCGAGACCAGCCTGGGCAACAGATTGACACCTTGTCTCTATATAAAACTTAAAAATTAGCTGGGCATGGTGGGGTGCACCTGTGGTCCCAGCTACACAGGAGGCTGAGGCAGGAGGATCACTTGAGCCCAGGAGGTCGAGGCTGCAGTAAGCTGCAACTGCGCCACTGCACTCCACTCCAGCCTAGGTGACAGAGTAAGACTCTGTCAAAAAAAAAAAGAAAGAAAGAAAAGAAAAGAAAAGAAAAGAAAGAAAGAAAGAAAAGAAAAAGAGAAAGAAAGAAAAGAAAAAGAGAAAGAAAGAAAAGAAAAAGAGAAAGAAAAAGAAAGAAAAGAAAGAAAGAAAGAAAAGAAAAATACAGACAGAGAAGGGAAGAGAAGAGGCAAGAAAAAAGTGGGTTACTCATTTTCATTCTAAAAATGCCAGTGTACCAAATGTCACATGCCGTATCTGTACCCTGCATGTAACAAACACAATACAAATGTTCTGCATTTGAAAGAACAAGTTAAGAGTGTTTTTACAATTTTAAATGGCATTGATTTTGAGACTGAACTTTGATATAAATCCAGCACTGCTCCCAGTTTTATAAGACATTTTATAAATGTGTGTGGTCATACATGGCACTTAGTAGTGATATTTGGGGATCATTTCTTTAGAACAATGTCTTCTTAACATTTCCTACTTCTTAGCAGAATCAGACTCGAAAAGCACTAGAGTAATGCTCTACTAAAGGAGGGATGAAAAGCTTACAATATTGCCAGCATTTCTGGAAGGAACAAACATCCTCTGTGAGAGCTGTCGTGAAAACAGTCCTGTGTGATGGCTCACACAACCTTTATTTCATGAAAACCTACACAATGATGACTTTTCAGTGAAAACTTGTAAACTGCTTGTTTCCTCTCTGAGTGATGAATGAGTGCTGCTGTGGTCCTAGAAAAGGTTTCTGGGCTCCCTCAAGCTCCCATCTATTGCACAGCTGTCTCCCACTACAAAGAACAGGTAAATCTGGTCAAAAAAGCCAGGCTGACAGCAGAGTAGGGCAAAAGAGTGTTCTTTCTGGAAAAGCAAATGTCAGCTATGATTTGCTATTCTGACAGAGAGCTGGGAATGCCATGGCAGAGAGGCCAAGGGGTGTCTAGCTAAGCTGAAGTCAAAACCCTGCCTGGTTCAGTATTTGGAATTAACCATACATGTACATCCTCATCCTGAGGAATAATGTTTATTTCTGTGTTTTTAAATATTTTCTTATTTTTTATTATTATTAATTTTTTTTTGCAGGGATGGGGTCTCACTATGGTGCCCAGGCTGGTCTGGGATTCCTGAGTTCAAGTGATCCACCTACCTCAGTCATCCCAAAGTGCTAGGATTACAGGCATGAACCACTACACCTGCCTGGCCTATTTCTGTTTTTAAACATATAACTCTTTTTCTCTCATCCTTCCCCAAATACTCAATCATTTTGTTATGAAAAGAATATACAGTTTTTCCCACTCCTCTCCTCCCAACCTACAAGGTTGCACAGTAGAAATGCATTTGGTCAAGACGAGAAGCCTGGTCTCCTGTGGTCCAGCTTTTGATTTTTTTTTTCCTATCCCTTATCAGCCAGGCAAACCATGCTGTTAGCATTACAGTACTACAAATCTGAAACTCAAGAGAATAATGTCCTGCTGGGCATGTTGCTTGCTCCCTACTCCAGACATTTCCACCCCCTATGTTTTAAAATTAAAATTTAATTCACATATTGCACAATACACTCATTTAAAGTATACATTTCACTGAGTTTTAGTATATTCATAGGGCTGTGCAACCATCACCACTATCTAATCCCAGAACATTTTCATTACTCCAAAAAGAAGTCCTGTGCATATCAGCAGTCACCCCTCCAATCCTGCCCACACACACGCACCAGCTCTGGACAAGCATAATCTATTTTCTGTCTTTATGGATTTGCCTATTTTGTGCATTTCATATAAAAAGACTCATGCATATTGTAGTATTTCCGAATTGGCTTTTTTCATAAAACATAGTGTTTCAAGGTTCATCCGTGTTGTAGCAGGTATCAGTACTTCATTCCTATTTATGGTTGTATAATATTCCACTGTATGGGTATGCCATATTTTGTTTATTCGACAGTTGATACTGATATTTAGGTTGTTTCCACCTTTTGGCAACTGTGAATAATGCTGTTACAAATATGTCTATTTGATTTTTATTTTGATGCTGGATATATTTGATATAGAAATCCTTCTAAGAACACTAAAATCTCAAGAATTTACGAAGTTATAATGAGTCCAACCCCCACCCCAGCATAGGGTTTCAATTCTCTTGGGTTTATACCCAGGAATGGAATTGCTGGATCATATGAACCAAAAATTCTACGTTAAATTTTCTGATGAAATGCCATTCACAGACATTCTGCAGTGAAGAATTACATCGGGACTGGCCTTAGATACATGCTTAACACAAGTTATTGTTCTCCACAAGCTGACGTTTCATACTGCTCAGGCCACCAGAGATAACAATAGCATTTAAATTGGGAGTGATGACCAAAACAAAACAAAACACACTCCAAAACAAGGGTTTTAATCCCTCAAATAAGAAAACACACTTAAATTTAGTCACTACTTCCTGTTTTCAACCTAAAATTTAGACAGGGCATTCTGAACTTCAATATACACACATAATTGTAAAAGTGGAATGAAATAGTAAATAAGAATCAAATAACCCTCCTTGTTTAATAGCTTTCATGCGAATTACATCTTTCAGAAATGGTAAAGGGAACACATAATCAACTCTCAGGATCAGAACACAACAAATTATTCCAAAGACATCTAGACACGAATGCTGATGAAAATCTAAGAATACTCACTGTTCCAAACACAGCTAAAAAATGTGCTTCCTAGTAGCTAAGAAATTTAAGACACTTTCATTCTATATCAAGACATTCTACTAATACAGTAAGTGCAAACATTATCAATTTATTTTAGAAGCCTGGCATGGGTGGGTAAATGTCGTTCTTGTCAAAAGATGGTGGGAGGCAGCAATTGGCCTTTCTGCGGCGAGTCATGGAGCTTGTTGATTTCTTTTCACTCTGAAAATTCTTTTTATTCATTACCCAGGCTGCTGGGCAGAGCATTTTCCCTCATTACAGCTGTGGAATTTTAGCTCCAAAGCCAAGTAAGTATTTTTGTTAAAGCTTCTCAAATTTTTTTTCTTAATGTTTTATTTTATTGCAACTGCAGTTTTGGTGGCTGCCTGTAGACACACCCTGTGGTTTCCACCTAATTTTTAAAACTTCATCTTTTTATGACAATTTCATCAACCTTTCACCACTGCCGTGTTTGCTCTACGTCTATCTTCACCAGCTTTCTTTTCTCTAGTCACTCAGCCAACATCTACTGAGTAACTAGAATATATCAAGTACAGTGCCAAATGCTAAAGATAAAAATGAGCACATTCTCTGCCCTCAAGGAGCTCAGAGTCTAATGTGGATCATGCCACAAATCCACCTCTTCTCACTTCCATTTCCAGTCCAGTTATGACAATATCTTACCAAGCCTCCAAGTCAAAACTACCTTTTTGAGAGGCTGCTGAGTTTCAGATCTGGGTCTCTTGAGCCTCCCTACCCTCAAGCAGACCCTCCAACTAACAGCTCTATCATACTCAAATTATTTGATTTTTATTCTGATGCTGAATACAAACAATGGTAGTAAAAATGCTTCAGAATACTAACATCTTAGGAATCTCTATTGAAGAAATAAAAGTTAAAATGCATTTATCTTCAAAGATCTAAACCTGCAGGCTGATTTTCTTTAGTTTTTGGTAAAAGAGGAAATAAGCCTTTTAAAACCTGCAAATATGCACTATTTTCTGCATTACTCATCTTTCCTAAATAGTTACAGCTGTTTCACATGCTTTTCTCTGTAAAAAGATGGAGCAACGTCCTCTACTAGATGTTACGTTACAGGGCACACTTTTTAGTCAGTAACATCAGAAATGGCAGATGACTGGATAATGAAATGTTAATAAGCAATCCCTCAAGGGCTGGACAGAAAGGATATATAACACTACAGCAGAACATTCATCAGCTCTCCAAGTATTTACATGCTATGAGAGCAGCCTTCCCAAGTCCTTATCAGCTTTACGGATTTCAGAGGTCAAAAGTATGTAATGAAGGCATGAATCAGGTACACACTGAGATGATTCAAGTGTAAAAGCATGTCAGATCATAATATCAAGTTCCAAGACCAAAGCTCCAAATGTTATCATTACATAAAAGCACACACATATGTTTTCAATGGTTCAGTTCTGTGATTCCCAGCCTGTGGATCTCAGTGATATTTCCAAAAGTCTATGGATTTATAGTTCTGCCAAGTGCCTTCTGCACACTGAATACTATCTCACTTACAGAGCACATCACTGGTTTTCTCAGACTACAAAAGGTTAGCACTAAACACTACAGCGCATGGGATCTTCAGAGAATAGAACACAGGCCAGCTTGTGAGGCTTTGTGGGCAGAGAAAGTGGCAGGTAAACCTCAGTAAGCCAGTGCACTTAAGACAAATTGTCAAAATGATTTATAATAGGATGGTGACCACTTCCCACTTATGGACTCAGCAAATAGTCACCATAGATCAAGCATCCCCAACTCCTAGGAACCAGCCTGCACAGGAGGAGGTGGACAGCGGGTGAGCAAGTGAAGCTTCATATGTATTTACAGCTGCTCCCCACTGTTTGCATTACCACCTGAGCTCCACCTCCTGTCAGATCACAGGTGACATTAGATTCTTCTAGGAGCACAAGCCCTCTTGTGAACTGCACATGCGAGCGATCTAGGTTGTACACTCCTGATGAGAATCTAATGCCTGATGATCTGTCACTGTCGCCCATTACCCCCAGATGGGACCATCTAGTTGCAGGAAAAAAAACTCGAGGCACCCACTGATTCTACATTAAATTGCGTAATTATTTCATTATATATTACAATGTAATAATAGAAAAAAATTACACAGCTGGGCACAATGGCTCACACCTGTAATCCCAGCATTTTGGGAAGCCAAGGTGGGTGGATCACTTGAGGTCAGGAGTTTGAGAACAGCCTGGCCTACATGGTGAAATCCAATTTCTACTAAAAGTACAAAAATGAGGTATGGTGGCACATGCTTATAATCCCAGCTACTCAGGAGACTGAGGCAGAAGAACCACTTGAACCTGGGAGGTGGAGGTTGCAATGAGCCAAGATCACACCACCATACCCCAGTCTGGGGCAAAAGAGCAAGACTCCATCTAAAACAAACAAACAAAAAGAAATAAAGTACACAATGAATGTAATGTGCTTGAATCAGCCTGAAACCAGCCCCCCAAACCAACAGTCCTTGGAAAAATTGTCTTCCATGAAACCGGTCCCTGGGTGTCAAAAGGTTGGAGACCACTGCCATAGATGACACCAAACCAAATACATTACTGAGGCCAAAAAGAGAGAATGCAACATTGCACAGTATCATTTAAAGAACAATAATACAGTTAGATAGAAGGAGTAAGTTAAAGTGTTCCATAGCACAGCAGGGTGACTACAGTTAACAATAGTTTTTTTCTTTATGAAATGGGGTCTCACTCTGTCACGCAGGCTGGAATGCAGTGGCATAATCAGAGCTCTGTGCAACCTCAAACTCCTGGGATCAAGCCAGTCCTCCACTTCAGCCTCCAGAGTAGCTACGACTATAGGTGAATACCACCACGCCAAGATGATTTTTAATTTTTTTCTAGAGATGAGGTCTTGCTATGTTGCCCAGGCTGGTCTCAAAATCCTGGGCTCACACAATCCTCCTGCCTCAGCCTCCCAAAGCGCTGGAATTACAGGCATGAGCCACTATATACCTGAACTCAACAGTAAGTTACTGTATATTTCAAGATAGTGAGAAGATCTGACATATTCCCAGTCCAAAGAAATAACAGAGGTGATGGCTATCCTAATTATCCGGATTTGATCACTACATATTGTGTGCATGTATCAAAATATCACATATACTCTATAGATATGAACATTATGTATATGTATCAATTTTAAAATATATTTGTGGAAAAAAAAAAAGAATGGCAAAGAAGATCAGAAACCTTGGTCCTCAACCTAACTCTGCCAAAAAGTGGCTAGGTGACTTTGGGGAAAGTTATTTCCCTCTCTGGGTCTTAATGACCTCATCTGTAAAACGACTTCTGAGTTCTTCTCTGGCTCCAACACTGATAAGAGTTCCAAGATGCTAGGTTCCCACTACTATAGGTCTAAGGGGCACCCAGGAGCGTACTATGGGAGGGGAGAGCTGATGATCAGCCCCCAAATGAGCTTCAAGACTGGGTGCTCCTCCAGTAGCCAGGGCTTTATTTTTATTCACCTGAGCATCCTCAGACCCATAGTACCTGGTTCAGTTGCTCTCAGTAAGTATTTGTCAGATGAATGTGAGGGCTGCTAAGGAACTTCAGAGCAACCAATGACCCATTTCTTTATCAACTGAGATCTTCAGAGGTCCTTAGGAAGGTCTTCTGATCATGTCTGATTCCTTCTGCAGTGCACTTTTCTTCCCTAACTCTGCCTCTACCAACTTCACTGGGTGATTTCTGCATTCTGTCTTTAGTTAGCAGGCCAAATAAGTTAGCTATATTTTTGTAAATTATGTGACTAACTCTATGTCTACTTCTGCAGGGTGGTTCAGTCTGTACATTACAATCTATGGATGCTGAAAGCTGGGAGCCAGCAGAGTTTTCCATCCATAGCATCTGCAGGGCTGGAGTCCTGCCAAAGATAATGGGGTGGAGGGATTTCTAAAGATAATGAATGGACCCCTCTACAGACTACTTTTGCTTCGGAAACCAATTTAAACTTACGCCACTGACAAACAGAATATGATTCCTGTTCTATGCAAGGATACCTGAAAAACAGCAATGAATTAAAGTAAAACTTTGTTCCCATGGCCACTGGCAGACTAACCCATCCCCAGCACAGACCTGGCAGAACAGAAGTTCCTAGGACCAACTTTATAAACTTTAAGCAAAGCACTTACCTCTTGGGGTTTCAGTTTCCCCAGCAAACTGGATGTCTTATAGACTACTTCCAGCTCTAACGTACTATGGTATTTTGCTACTTAATTTTTTACTTAAAAGAATCCAGTACTCTAGAGGAAATCACTTGCGACTGATTAAGGAAATGAAATCCTAACAAGTAAGTGTTTGAATAACCACTGAAAGGGAAAGTCAGCAAAACTAACATAACCTGCTCAATATTACTGTAAAGACCATACCTGGATCCCTTGGACCATGAACTGCAAGGGCACAGGGCAGCACAGAAAGCATGGTTAGATGGTCTAGAAACTTGTAGGTACCAAATCTACACTTTAAAAGCTAATGTACTTTCTAACCCTAAGGATTCATGGTTCAATCACTGCTACTTGCTCTATTCTCTTCTCTATCATTGCATCTCTAAATGAGATTGCTTAAGAAGCATTTACCAGCTGCTACAATATAATGCAGTTATCTTGACTACTGATATCTACTGGTAAGCAAGTAACTTAACTGCCCTAACCACCAGTGCCCAAATAACTAGGTTTTACTATACTCAGCAAGGATTGGACTGGGACCCCATCCTGGCCTGCCTTAAAGCTTTATTTACCAGAGGGCCCTGCCACTCAAGGCTCCAATTTAATACACCACCCTCAAAAGGGAGCTGAGCCACCCTAGTGCCCCTGGAACTAAAAATAAGCCTGCACGCCTGCAGGCTGGCCAGCTCCAACCTGAAGAGCAAGTGTTCAGGCCTTCTTACCTCCCACTAGACTTCGCTTGCACATTCTTGCGAAACAACTATATTCTGAGTTTCATTATGCTCCAGGTTTGGGGCAAGGGTTGGAGTGGAGGCACTTATAAAGCCCTCCATGACCTCTCCTATTTTATCAAATGAGACACAAGCGTAAGTGAATACATCTCCAGGAAGCAAGCAATTCACTTCTTTAAGTCCAAGGGAGGATTTCTTGTGGCCTTGTTAAGCCCCAGAAAGTAAAAAAGGGACCTAAGGCACAAGGTGATTAAGTAATTTACCCAAGGTCATCCACTACAGCCCAGGAATCAGTCTCCTAGCTCCAAGTCCACCAAACCACGTGCCATGATAATCACCACATAAATCCAATTCCAAAATACCCATTCTACACTATTTGGACATTTCTGTACAACTCAAGTATTATGGTATTCCTTAGGCTGATGATCTTTGATCACTGGACACAAAACCATAATCCATACTTCAGCTTATAACACCATAACCAGTTTAAAAAACAAAATGCACCAATAAAATAGAAAAGAGTACTTCTTTGCTGCTTTTGTGGCTTCCTGGAAAAAGATTCACAAAGAATGAGAATCAATCTATCAGTCATATCAAAAACAAAAACATCGACAGGCCCTGAAAAAATGCAGTTAAAACATTCGGCATTCAGCTTTCACACAGAAGCAATATAGGGAGGGAGGCAGATATTTGGGACTTTGTCCACGCAATTCTTTCTAGAGTGTGGGGCTGGCCTCTTACTGCATCTGCGTGTGTAGCCAGGGTAGTAGTAAGTGATATCGGAAATGATGGCCCCGAGGTGCCATTTGAGGCAGGAGAATACGGTCTGGAGGCAGGCAACCTAAGGCTGATTCACGGTGACTTCCCAGAACTAAATCAAAAGGAAAACCCCAACTTTCCAGGTCACTCCCTTTCCAAACCTCCCTCCCCTACAGAGTGGCAGATGGAAAATTGAAAGCACCTCTAATTGGTTGCTTCCGCAACCAGTCAGATTGGGAGCCAAGACTTAATTTGCAAAGGAGTATAACATTGTAACTTCACTTTAGCCTCTGATTGGTTGCTTTCTGCAACAAATCAGATATTTGCATAGGGTGCAGCCTTTGTAACTTCAGCCTCTGATTGCGGGCCACTACTTCATTTGCATGGGGTGTACACCAAGTAGTCAATGAGAAACGTCTAGGGGGAATCTGTACTCCAGAAGATTTTGTAACCACGGCCCTTAAGCTGCTGCTTGAGTGGCTCCCACTCTGTAGAGTGTACTTTAATTTTAAATAAATCTCAGCTTTTGTTGCTTCATTTATTCCTTGTTTTGCTGTGCGTTCTGTCCGATTCTTTGTTCAAAATGCTAAGAACCTGGACAACTTGCAGTCAAGACCCTCCACCAGTAACATCATCAGAATCAGATTAAATTCTACTCTGCATGATCCTTTTCAGACATTGAGGTACAGGGTTTTCTTGCCTCTTTGCAAAGTGTTCTTGCAATGTATATGTAACCTGCTTAGCCAGGAGATCGACTTGATGGTGTCTTCGTCCTCAACCTTAGGCTAAGTTATATCTAGGAAAAAATGTAAAGTTCTTTTAACCATTTTTTCCTAAGCAAAACTATTTTAAATCATTTTTAATTATCAAGTTCTTTTTGTGAATATACTGTTTCCTGTTCTTAGGGTGACCATAAATTATAAGCCAAACCAGGACACACTGGAGAGTGAAAGAAGGTGCCATTAACAATTATGCTGAGGGCTGGGTGCAGTGGCTAATGCCTATAATCCCAGCACTCTGGGAGGCCGAAGGAGGAGAATGCTTGAGCGCAGGATTTTGAGACCTACCTGGGCAACACAGCCAGACCCAGTCTCTACAACAAATTTAAAAATTACCTGGGCATGGTGGTGGCTGCCTATAGTCCCAGTTCCTTAGGAGGCTGAAATGAGAGAATCACTTGAGCCCAGGAGGTCGAGGCTGCAATGAGCCACGATTGTGCCACTGTACTCCAGGTAGATTGACAAAGCCAGACGAGATCCTGTCTCCAAATAACTATGCTGGGACAACAGGTGTAAACCTGAACTGTGCTAGGCGAACTGGAACAATGAGCTCCCCTCCCTTACCTATAATTTTTCAAGAAAAGTGGCCAGGCACAGTGGCCTAGCACTTTGAGAGGCAGAGGCATGAGGACTGCTTGAGGCCAGGAGTTTTGGACTGCAGCGAGCTATGACTATGCCACTGCACTCCAGCCTAGGTGACAAAGTGAGACCTCATCTCTTTTTTAAAATTTTAAAAAGGAAGGCCAGACATGGTGGCTCATGCCCGTAATCCTAGCACTTTGAGAGGCCAAGGCAGGTGATCACAAGGTCAGGAGTTCAACACCAGCTTGGTCAACATAGTGAAACCCCATTTCTACTAAAAATACAAAAAATTAGCCAGGCGTGTTGGTGGGCGCCTGTAATCCCAGCTACTCGGGAGGCTAAGGCAGGAGAATCGCTTGAACCCAAGAGGTGGGGGTTTCAGTAAACCGAGATCGCACCATTGCACTCCAGCCCAGGTGACAGTGCAAGACTCCGTCTCAAAAATAAAATAATAATTAAAAAGAAAATTATCTATTTGCTGAGATTCTTTTGAATAAAAGGGTAAAAACATGGCATATCTGTTAAACACCACGTTACCTATCTTCCTATTGTGAATCATCTTAATATACGATTGGAGATTAGCTGGATGTGGTGTTGTTTTCTTGGCAGCGTATGAAGTTTAACTTTAATCTTAATTATGTAGATAGCCAATCTAGGCCCAAGACACTTTGGAGGTGGCAACACTTCATTTACACAGCTCTGCAGCAAATTTCCGAGGACTCCAAACATCCACAGTGACTGTAGAATTCATTCTAGCCTCCACATCCAAGACTAAGGTAAGGTTTTCAATTCATAAAAGTACTGTTAATAAAGTTTACCATTTTTCTATGTGCTTTGTGTTCTCATGACATATCTAAAAATTGTGTTGATTCACTTAGAACTTCACTTTTAAGATTTTTTAAGAGCATGGTAATTTTATCATCTAAGAACATACGGAAAAATTACTTCAATATATTCAATATAACATTGAGTAACTTTTTTTTTTTTTTTTTTTTTAGACAGAGTCTAGCTCTGTTGCCCAGGCTGAAGTGCAGTGGTGCGATCTTGGTTCACTACAACCTCTGCCTACCAGCTTCAAGCAATTCTCCTGTCTCAGCCTTCCAAGTAGCTGGGACTACAGGTGTGTGCCACCATGCCTGGCTAATTTGTGTATTTTTAGTAGAGACAGGGTTTCACCATGTTGGCCAGGCTGGTCTCGAACTCCTGGCCTCGGGTGATCTGCATGCCTTGGCCTGCCGAAGTGCTGGGATTACAGATGTGAGCCAACACGCCCGGCTAAGTAACATTATTTTCTACTTTGACATGGTTTCTTAATTTTGTTTGCATATCCAAGTATAGGTCCTACCTTAAACACAGGAGTCACAGTAGATATCATAAATTACAGTACCTTATGATATGCAAAATTAGGAAATTAATGTTACTTTACTCACAATAATTTTACATATAACTACCTCTTTTAATTGCCCCCAAAGCAGGACATATCATTAATTTAATCTTTGTTAGTGCTGTATGTTTGCTTTAAATCCTGTTACTGCATTCCTTCATGCAATCAAGTACCCTTTAAAAACTCGTATATCAGTTACATTTGCCTCCTCTGAGAGAGGTTATGACCCTTTTACACCCTGTGGGGCTTTTGGCCCTAGTTCCTGTTTTTCTTATATTTCTGTTAAGTTACAGTTTCCCCAGAACAATTGTCACTTAGATGACATAACTAGAGTCTGTCTTAGATGATATTGAACTTTTTCCCATTAGGCAGTGTGAGTTGAGCAAAGAAACCTAATATAGTAGTACAATGCATTTGATAAAGAGTGACATGAAAACCTACTAAAGAATGTCAAAATATTTTTAAAATACTTTGCTCACAATATGAATTATAAAGCAGCCGTTTTGTACTACTCTCTTCTAAATGAATTTAAATCGAATTTAACACCGAAGTATTTACAAAGTTTTCTTTGCAGGATAATTATTTCTGCATATGATATGATTATTTCAGTGAGGATTTTTGAACAGCAAGTAAGTAGTTAGGGGTGCCGTACTAGACATTTAATTATCCTAAGGGATTGAGAAAAGCAAGAGGTTGAGAAATAGAGTTTAAATAAATCATTTTCATCAGAAAATTGTTTGATGACCTATGAAATATTGAACCAAGGAATCTGGAGTTGAGCACTCACATACCAGCTGTGACTAATATTACTATTAACAACCCACCATTCAAGAGGCAGATCAAAATAATTAACACTCAACTTGATAAAAAAAAAAAAGGCTAAATCATTCCCATATGATTGCTTTTAAAATAAGCAAGTTATGTCAACTAGTTGATTACTTTGTTAAAAATGAAAGTTGACAAGGCAGATTGAGTGGAGGTGGGAGGTCAGCTCTCTCAAGCCAGTACATATGAAAATAAAATTTCAAAGTCAAGTGTCTTCTTACCAAATGCTTTAAAACAAAAACAGAAGAGCACGCCTCAAAACCCACCCACATCGCTTCAAAAGTAAGTTTTTGCCCTGAGAATAGAAGATATGCAATCTGAGGTTTTTGTTCACGTCAGAAGCAACAGCAGCAAAATCTGTCCCCAAAGTTTTCTGGTAAAGTCAACAGTCTGTTTTGTATTTTACTGTTAACCCAAAACAAAACATGGCTGGAAGGAAGAGAAAGGGGAACTATTTTGTAAGAGTTGGTTAAGAGTTCCAAGGTTATTTCATTTTATGGAGAAAGACAATTGTCTAGAGAATGATTGGAAGTAAAGAAGCAAATAACTATTGATGGAGCACTGGAAAACCTCATCATTTTGGATAATCTACATCAACTCATAGTTCCTATACCTATGAAGTTCTTCAGGGTTTTTGTTTGTTTTTGAGGTTGGAATTTATTTTTTCATACCTTCACTGTTCCAATGGAACAGTTCCATCATCTCTACTTTTCAACCTGGATCACATTTCCAAGCTTACACAACAGATGCTTGAAATGCTCCAGTTGTAATAAGCCTTTATTCTCCTTGCATGTTCTTCGACCTCCAGAAGCTACTTACAGATTTAACTAATTTCCCTTCTAAGGATTGAATGACCACTAGCTCAATAACTATTTGAGGACCTAGTTCTACATTCAGAAAATAATCCATAGAACTGCTAACCAAAAGAGATGTTCTTTTAAGACTGTAGCTCTTGGGGGTAGGGTGGGGGTAGCTCAAAGCAAAAAGGAAGTTTCAATTACGTTGTGAAGTGAAGCAGAAAAATTAAGTGAGATCCAAGAAAACTTTATTAGCTATGACAAGCAATCCTTAATGCTTTTGTTTCGTGAGTGCTCAGAAACCTTTGCTAAAATATTTGAAAACTCATCCAACTATGGCATCCCAACTTTGTGTGTGTGTGTGTGTGTGTGTGTATACAGACCCAGACACACACCTAGACATGCACATACAATTAGTCTTAAAGCAAATTCCCATTCACTATGTTTTATGAGCACCATTAAGAAATTAAGAAAAGTCCTAAGACTCCTTCCTGTTCCAATATAAATGTGATTGGAAACTATGGCAAAGTTTAAAACTGTTAACTAAAAGTCGACTTTCATTCTTGACTTCTAGGGCTCAGACTAGCCTCAATAGCTCTTCTCAGAGTTTGCCATGACCAGTGGAACAAACAAGATGGACTATAACTACAAATCGCTAAGAAGCAATTCATTCTATGTTATATTCTTAAGGCAAATATGTAGTCCTTTGAATTCTGGTGTTCATTATTTTAAATTACTTTCCATTTCAGAACTTAAAAACTCACATGCACATATATTACTACAAACTCTTGCTTTACTCAAATCACTGTTTTCTTTTTGAAGATATCAGCAGCCCCCCTACCCTGATACTAAAATATGCTCAGGTTGTGTAATCTAAACAAACTCATCAAATAAAAGCCTGCAGCCATCATTTCTAAATATAAATAAAGCCATCTTTATACACAAAATTTGTCTTTAGTGGGTATAGCATTTCTTTGACAGAAAAAAAAAATAGGCTTGAGTTGATTTTTCTTTGTCCAAATTGGTTAATATAAATATAACAAACCTTAGGCCATTATACCACTTATAATGTTTTTCACAGGGAGAGGCAATTAACTCATCCAACAGAAACTGTGGTCCCAAAATAAGCAATCTACTTCCCAGGACACTCTAAGTCATTCTAAAATGGAGCCAAGGTCTGCAGGTGGTTTCGTAGAAATGAGTGCTGCTCTTATCCCAAACACAAGCCACTCCACCCAGACCCTGGGACCACAACTTAAAAGAGTTCATGGGAGGCCTGGTACAGTGGCTCACACCTCTAATCCCAGAACTTTGGGAGGCTGAGGCAAGTGGATTACCTGAGGTCAGGAGTTCAAGACCAGCCTGGCCAACATGGTGAAACCAAGTCTCTACTAAAAATACAAAATTAGTCGGGTGTGGTGGTGAGTGCCTGTATTCTCAGCTACTCGGGAGGCTGAGGCAGGAGAATCGCTTGAAACTGGGAGGTGGAGGTTGCAGTGAGCCGAGATCGTGCCGGTGGACTCCAGCCTGGGCAACAGAGCGAGACTCCATGTCAAAAAACAAAACAAAACAAAAAAAGAGGTTATGGAAAAAAAACCAATTTTTCTTTTAAATTTCCAAAGGTATTTGTTTTGTGAGGAACCCCGAATGATATCTGTATATGTATCTTTGGGGGCTTCTCATAAAACAGAAATACGTGTAGTAGGGACAGTACTCTAGGAGAGACAGTCATGCCAGCTCTGAAAAGAGAAGCCCTCTCAAAGTCCTTCCTTTCATCAATTCATTTTCTACTCACCCACTATCTTTTAGAAAGGTCCACCTGCCTTAATAGTTGAAAATAGAACGAAATGACAATTCTCCACTCCCCACCCTATGATTCAGAGGTTAAGCTCAACTAATACTCATAATTGCTGAACTGGAAGTTTTGCAAAGCCCTTTGATAAGGTCTCTGGTACAAATTAGGAGCATTTTAGGCTTCTGCTTAAGAGCATGCACATGTCTTACGAACTGCTGCACTTCCTGCTTATCACATCTTTTGAAAGTTGCCAGGATATTTTAGATAGTTAGCTCTGAAAGTTCAAAGCAATTTTCAATATTCTGCTCCTTAGTGTGTGGCTTTTAAAGTACTATTGTTGGCAGCATTAAAGCCAAATGACCCTACAGGTTTCACTTTTGAGTTTTTGCTGATACCAGAGAGATGTGAACATGTGCTGTGCCTTGAAATGCTCTGAACTCATTGAATATCTTCATTAACACTTTATTGACACCTTCTCAACTTCTATATCAGGCCCACTGTTACGGCAATTGGAGGGGTCCGGGATGGAATCTCTTTACTTCCACATATTTTTGGACTGACAATAGGAGTGTACTGGATTGCAAGTAAAAGCACTCCCTACCAGATGTTCATCCTCAGATAAAGAAGAAAGGAACTAAAAAGAATCAAAGCAGCTGCCTGGAGTACTGTTTTCTACAGCATTTTTAGAAAAGAATAAATAAAAACATGTTCTCTAAACCTTCTATTTTTTTCCCTAAAACATAAACAAAGCCTCATCTTGTTTTCTCCTGGAAAGGAATCGAACTTACAAAACAGGAAACAAAAGGTAGGGAGAAACGTATCCATTTCTGCTACATACACAAGATGGGATGCACCTAGAATTTACTCTGAGATCATCTTTACTTGCTATTTTTAAAATGATTCTACAGTTGGGTTATTGAAGACACACACACATACACACAGAGCATAAATAAGTTCAATTAGTTCATAGTGACAGGTGCATCAAAAAGGTACGGTAATTCCATCTTAACAGTACTGCTTAAGTTCATTCATTCAGTGACACTGAGTGTCTATGCAGCAGGCAGGCATCAGGCTCAGTGCTGCGGTTACAAAATCCCCAGTTCGAGGGAACTTCCAGTTCCTGGGGTTGATCTCATCACCAGGGCTCAGGGGCAAAGGGTAGTTGATCATCTGCCAAAAATGGGGTTGCAGAAAGTCAGAGATCAGAAAGGCAGTTCACTTTGTGGTTGTCCAAGGTCCCTTTCTGGACTCTCTAGAATAGGAATGGAGTGGTAAACCTATCTCCAACTTTGACACTAAAGTAATTAGTGACATGTCAAATTAATGGAGGAAACTGAGCAAACATCAGGCAGGCCACTGTTAAGGTGAGCAAGTGAGCAGCCCCATGATTCCTCTTATTACAGGAAAGTGATTGTAGACTGGGCCCTCAGAACATCAATCCATAGACAGAAAGCAGATTAGTGGTTGCCTAGGGCAGAAAGGGAGAGAGGGAGATGAGGGGTGACTGCTAATACTACAGAGTTAATTTGGGGGGAGGGATAAAAATGTTCTAAAATAGACTCAGGTAATGGTTGCACAACTCCATGAATATTCTAAAAACCACTGAATTGTATACTTTAATGAGGTGAGTTTTATAGTATATGAATTATATACCAATAAAGCTGGGGGAAAGACACCAGTCCATGAGAGTGCTGAGGCTGCAAGTGTTTGGCAACATGGGGGAGGGTTTGAGAAAACAAGACAAACCCCCCATAGCTGCCAAAGGGATAAAACAAGCCTACTCTTTATACAAAAGGGTAATTTGCTTGTCCTTAGAGTGTCACATGCTATTCCCAAACTCATGAACACTATGAAGAAAAGTTTTAGAGAAGGGCAGCAAAAGTTAAAGGAATAGGATGGGAGAAGCCCAGTGGGAGAAACAGGCTAAAGGTGGAAGGCAGGTAGGGAAACAAAAAGGAAATGTGCAAAGTCACAAAGAGTAGGGCCAGAGTGAACCAAGAACTTCTTTAAGTACGGAAAACTTTCAAAATGTAAGTGTTAAATCGCAGGGGTGGCAGTGGTGGTGAAAGGGGCAAAAGCAACCTGCAGTCTGTTATACATGTAGAGAGGAAACGAGACCTCATGAGTTGATCTGACTGTATGACCTTGAGAAAAAAATCAGTGACCCTTCTTGGGCTTCCACTTCCCAGTCTTCAAATGCAATGTGATTCTTAATTATGCTCAAATCCTCTCTGATTAATCAAGTGGAGCCCTTAAAGAACCAGGAGCTCCTCATAGCAGGGCTATCATATTCTGCTCTGAGTCTACAATACAGAAATGTATTGAGAAAGTGATTTCACAGGAATGTGGATGGCATTTAAATGGATTTGTGTTTCACATGAGGTATTCAAATGCTCCAATTATCCATAGGGTTTTAAGACCTTGGCAAAACTTTTGATGAACCTTCTTGGTTTAGGCTGGAAAAACTCTCCAGCAACCTTCAGGTTTGTTATGAAATTGTTGCAGTCTATTATGAGACTGTATATTTTTTGCTGCCTGGTTGGCCAATATTGTCTAAAACAAGTAATATAAATACTTCCACTTCCACATACTGCATAATAAAGCATCTTCAAAGCTTCTGACCATTTCAAACCTCAATTTGTAAATATCATCTATCATGCATGACAAAGTATCTCACAGGATTAATACAATCATTGAAATTCTGCCAACATTTGCATGCTGTGAGATTACAGAAACTGAACTGCGCACTCCTGGTATGTGTATATGTAGTAGTCTATAGCTTTTTGATTTGTTAATGTGTCCTCAGGGAACCAATGCTAATGGAAGCAGTTCAGAGTTAAGACCTCCCCAAGTACCAAAAGAAACATGGTAAAAAGACATATAAAGGCATTTTTGTACATTTACACTAATGGCTAGTTTATGGAAAATCCAAACACCTATCTACCTATTGTAATACAATCAGATTTGCAAAAACAATTTGTTCAAAATCATAGAATAAATATTTTTAAAAGGTAAAAACCATCAAAACTAAAAGAAGAATCCTTAATAGGAAAACCACTTTACAACTGAGGCAATTTCCATTTCTTAACAATATTAAGTGAGCAAAACTGCAAGTAGTTACACATTTTTGAAAACAAACCACTTGTATTTGGGAATATCATAGTCTCTGGCCATTTAGAAATCCAATTCTCAGGCTCTACACAGAGGGGCCAAGCCTCTTCCTTTCTTTTTCCAGCCACTGAAAAGCTTACTTTTTTTTTTCTTTTTTTAAGAATTAGAAATGCTAACCCAGGAAAGCATGTGGTGGCTCTAACTTGTGCAACTATTTAAAATGAGTGTCCATATTTGAACTTTACCTCATATCGTCCATTTCAACAGCCCTTAAAATATTTTGTTGGTCCTGATACTGGTCTAATCCCCTCCATGGCAGCAGAATCACAAAAGTGCACTAGGGGATTATGCAGTAGGGTTTGCAACAGTAAAAACTCGTTTAGGAAGGGAGAGAAGAATGTAACTTGAAATAAGACAGAGAGAAATGGGCCCTCTTCAAATTTCCCAGCACAGCTTTGAGAGCTGTCCTATAGCCGAGTCTCCCCAGGGTTCTCCTAATCCTCGGCAGCCACTGAAGAGAGCCAGGATGAAACTTTTTTCTGAACAAAGAAAACTGAAAAGGGCCAAGTCTCAAAGTCACAGGCTCCCAGCTCGCCACTGGCTCAAAGCCAAGAAGAGCCCGTGTGCCCAGGCCAGCAGCCGTGCAGCTGATGGACAGACAGCAGGATGAGAAGGGCAGTGTGTATGTTGAACAGGGGGGCATACAACCCACCCCGGGCTCTCTCCTGCCACCCAGTGTCACAGGGCTATTCTCTCTGTCCCCTAGCCTTCACCAATGGCGTTTTAAACTCATTTCCAGTAATTAAGTCCCCATATCTGACATGATTATCCCCTGGCATGCATGCATGCATGTGTGTTCATGTGTGCATGTGTGCACATGCATCTTTGGCTGACACAGCATTCCTACCTTCATGATGGAATCTAACACAAATATCCTCGAAGATACAAGATATTCACGTTGAGGGTTCTCTCAGTGTCAAGTGACTTAATGTGTTGGTAGCTCAGGGTTTTCCCAGCTGTAAAACAGAACCAGTTCATGCACTGCAGTGGTTTATTGAAAGGAGGCAATAAAAATGGCAGTAAAGCACTCTGTAACTGTGACCCATATTGCCTCAGCACTATACACATGGGGTTGACAGCCTCATCCCCTTGCACTTATGAGATGGTTCTCTGGAAGTGTTCTTCCATGCCTTCATGTGTTGGCTTTCGGGTTCTGTCTCCTGAAGGAGCTGGGAAGGCTGGCTGTCTTTGCTTTTGTCTCTCCCAAACATGGAATACTGACAGGGAGGCACCGGACAGATACTCAATGTCTATGGCCTGCAAACATGGACACAGACAAGTGTGAGGACACTTCTCCTGAAAAGCCTTCAACCTGAGAGCAACGGGACAAGCAGAACAGCTTGGTGTTTTGTTCTTCTTTTTTCACTCCTAGATCCATGCGTCAGACTCCTGCCTTTCATCCTGTCCAGCTTTTTCCTCCATTCCCCTTGAAAAGCTGCTAGTTTGTTTAACTAACATAAGCACCTACCTCTAGTTCTTCGAGATCCTCAGGATGGGAGGCATTAGGGAAAGAGAGAGAAAAACATATCCAAGGAAGTTAATCTACACCAGGGCTCCTCCAACTGTGGGATCATGACCTCCAATGGACCTGGAGAGAATTTCAAGGGGATCAGAGGCCCTGGAGCCCAGAGGCTAAGACCTCCCAACATCTGTTGTCAGTGAGGGCAGAGCAGCCTTTTTAATGCAATTTCCTCACATGCATCAGCACCAGTTCTTTTTTCAGCCCTTAGGTGTACCCAACACCCCCTCCCATATGACCTCATCTCCCAGTACTATCCAAATCATTGTCCCATTACATTGTGCTGTAGTGCTCATTTCCCTTGGCAGCAGGGATAAACAAAGAATTTAAACTTTAAGAGGAATACTATGTGTTTCCAGTCTTTGCTGCCCTATCATGAACACCATCCATCAATTGGAACTTCAAAAAAATATTTTATGATGCTTATATTAATAGTTAACAACATGCATTGAGCATTTGTTTTGCGTCAGGCACCATGCCAAGCACTATATTATCTATATTAGCTCCTTTGATCTTCACAACTCAATGAGGTAGGTACAGAACTATTATCTTATCCTCCCCCTCCTTTAAACATATGAATCCTGGAACAGAGTCACTAAGGAACTTCTCCAAGTTCAGAGTTAGTAAGTGGCAGTGAGGCTCTAGAGCCTACACTTTTAAAAATTGTTTTGTGAGATATAATTCACATACCATACAATTCATCGGTTTAAAGTGTACCATACATTGGAGTCTTTTTAAAAAACATTTGGTTTTGAGACAGGCTCTCGCTCTGTCACCCAGGCTGGGGTGCTGTGGTGTGAACATGGCTCACTGCAGCTTTAACCTCCGGGTTCAAGTGATCCTTCCACCTCAGCTTCCTGAGTAGCTGGAACTGCAGGTATGCACCATCACACCCAGCTCATTTTTATATTTGTTGTAGAGACAGGGTTTCTCCATGTTTCCCATGCTGGTCTCAAACTCCTGGGCTCAAGCAATCTGCCCACCTCGGCCTCCCAAAATGCTGGAATTACAGGTGTGAGCCATCATGGCCAGTCCATTCAATGATTTTTAGTGTGTTCACAAAGTTGAAACATCTCTTTAGCCATCACCACAAGCATTATTAGAACATTTTTATTACACCAAAAAGAAATCTCACACCTTAACTATCACTGCCTAAATTTTAGACAGCCACTGATCTTACTGCCTATGAATTTTCTTACGCTGGATATTTCAAAGAATTGGAATCATACAAAATGTGCTCCAGAGCCCATACTCTTAACTCCTACCTGACACAGAGGAAGAAGAGGTTGTCCACTGACAAATCTCTAACACATGTTCTTTTTTAATTTCACCAAGCCAAAAAGTCCTATTACCAACACCATCCCCTTACAACATGAGACACCCTGAAATATTCTTCTGTTGTTGGCTGGAGGTGAGGCTTGGCAGGCAACTGCTGGGGCCCTTGAAGAGTAATTAGGAGATGACATGGCCTATGAAAATGAGCACAGACGTGGGTTCACTTCATACATTGCTGGTGGGAATGTAAACTGTAGTGGCCACTGTGGAAAATGCTTTGGCATTTCCACAAAAGGCAAAACACAGAATTACCATATGGCCCAATAGTTCCAATCTAAGAAAACTGAAAACAGGTGTTCACATACAAAGCTGTATACAGTTGGGCGTGGTGGCTCACACCTGTAACCCCAGCACTTTGGGAGGCTGAGGCGGGTGGATCACGAGGTGAGGAGTTCAAGACCAGCCTGGCCAACATGGTGAAACCCCGTCTCTACTAAAAATACAAAAATTAGCTGGGTGTGGTGGTGAGTACCTGTAATCCCAGCTACTCAGGAAGCTGAGGCAGAGAATTGCTTGAACCCGGGAGGCAGAGGTTGCAGTGAGCCAAGATTGTGCCACTGCACTCCAGCCTGGGCAACAGAGAGAGACTCCATCTCCCATAAAAAAAAAAAAAATACAAAGCTGTATACAAATGTTCACAGCAGTACTATTCACTACAGTAGAAAGGCAGAAGCAACCCAAGTGCTCATCAACTGATGAATGGGTGATGAAATTGTGGTTATGTCCAGACAATGCAATATTCTTCTACTACCATGAAGGGAATAAAGTGCCAGTAGAATACGCTAAATGAAAGAAACGAACACAAAAGTCATATATTGTATGATTCCATTTATATGGAATGTCTAGAATAAGCAAATCCAGAGAGACTGAAAGCAGACTAGTGGTTGCCAGGGGCTGGAGGGAGGGGGGATGAGAAGTGGTGTCTTAATGGGTACAGAATTTTACTTTTGAAGTCATGAAAATGTTCTAGAACTAGATAGTGTTGACGGTTGCATGACATTATGAATGTACTAAATGCCACTGATACTTTAAGTTGATTAAAGTGGTGAATTTTATGATCTGTGAATTTTTCCTCAATAAAAAAAGAAATAGTTTAAAAATAAAAGATCTGGGTTCAAATCCATGGTGACTGATCCTGTGCAAGTCTTACAGAAGTCTCAGTTCCCTTATATGGAAAGTGGGGGAGGGGTCATTTTATGGGGTTTTGTGAGGATTAAAGGTGATAACCCATAAAAATCACAATGCTGGCACATAGAAAGTGCTTAAAAAAGAGAAACAATTGGCCAGCCAAGAATAAAAACCACCGCCCAGGAGAGAGATCCAAGATGGCCGATTAGCAGCAGCTCAGGACTGTAGCTCCCAGTGAAAGCGCAGAGAGTGAGTGGACGCCGCAATTTCGGACGAATTTTTGTTGCCCGCAGACTGGGAGATTCCTGGCAGAGGAGCCCCATGGGTCACCAGCGTGACTCTTTTGGCACTGGCTGTTTTGCCAGTGCCCCGGCACGGCGCTTCAGTGCGGAGTATATGGGACTGGGTGCCCTTTTAGTTGGGCTCAGCTGGTCCCATCCCCACAAAAAAAGCAGCAATTGGAAGCGCTGAGGACTGAGAGTTTCACAGCAAGCACAGCTGAACCTGGGAAGGCCCAGCTCTGTGGGGAACGGGCATCTGCCAAAGGAAAACTAAGAAACAGAAAAAACTTCATCACCAACAAGCTGGACGTCCACTCAGAGACCCAATCTGAAAGTCGGCAATTACAAAGACGACAGGTGGATAAATCCACAAAGATAGGAAGAAACCAGTGCAAAAAGGCTGAGAACATCCAAAATCAGAATGCCTCTCCTCCTACAGGGGATTGCAGCTCCTCATTAGCAAGGGAACAAGGCCTGATGGAGATTGAGTGCGATGAACTGACAGAATCAAGCTTCAGAAGGTGGATAATAAGAAACTTCTGTGAGTTAAA
Source organism: Cacajao melanocephalus (assembly GCA_963573385.1). Taxonomy (NCBI): domain Eukaryota; kingdom Metazoa; phylum Chordata; class Mammalia; order Primates; family Pitheciidae; genus Cacajao; species Cacajao melanocephalus. The sequence continues at coordinate 135 of CAUYLG010041555.1, read as the reverse complement.
AGAACATGTTCTAACCCAATGCAAAGAAACTAAGAACCTCGAAAAAAGATTTGACGAAATGCTAATGAGAATGGACAACTTAGAGAGGAATATAAGTGAATTGATGGAGCTGAAAAACACAACACGAGAACTTCA
>CAUYLG010041554.1:0-61362 GCA_963573385.1 Cacajao melanocephalus | reverse complement strand
AGTTTGTGTCCTTTGTAGGGACTTGGATGAATCTGGAAACCATCATTCTCAGCAAACTAACACAAGAACAGAAAGCCAAATACCGAATGTTTTCACTCATAGGTGGGTGTTGAACAACGAGAACACGTGGACTCAGGGAGAGGAGCATCACACACTAGGGGCAGTTGAGGGGGGTAGGGAGAGACAGTGGGTGGTGGGGAGGGATAACATGGGGAGAAATGCCAGATATAGTATGCACCTAAAGTAAATAAATTAATTTTAAAAAGTACAAAATAGCCGGACATGGTGGTGCCTGCCGGTGATCTCAGCTACTTGAGACCACTGGCAAACAGAGCACCCTTTAGTTTGTCTTATTAATGTCACTGTCCATATGAATTTTTGCTTTTTATTTTCTACTTCAAATTTGTCTGTAATTTTAGATTCAGACATTTAGGGCAATATACTAGAATTTACATGTTGTGCCTGAATAGCGTATATTTAAAACTTAAAAATTGACACTAGTTTCTTTATCTAGTAAAGTTTCTCATTAGCATCTCCTATTTCTGATTGTAGTGCATTTTCCCTGAAATTTTATTGCTATACAATAGATGCCAGTAATTTAAAATTCCTGCCTTCCACAAATGCACAGTGTCAGTCAAACATTGCAGTTATCTAGACAAAATATTTTTATTTACTTTTTTGAGATGGAGGTGTGCAGGCTGGAGTGCAGTGGCGAGATCTGGGCTCACCACAACCTCCGCCTACCACGTGCAAGCGATTCTCCTGCCTCAGCCTCCCAAGTAGCTGGGATTACAGGCATGTGTCACCACACCCAGCTAATTTAGTATTTTTAGTAGAGACAAGGTTTTCTCCATGTTGGTCAGGCTGATGTCAAACTCTGGACCTCAGGTGATGTGCCCACCTCAGCCTCCCATAGTGTTGGGATTACAGGCATGAGCTGCCGTGCCAGGCCTATTTGTGAATGTACATTAATGTTGCCAACTAGATTTTATGAGTAAACATTTCTGTTGTTATCGTCTTGCAGTTCTGTATTAGTGTGTTTTTTTAGTGTAATTTCTTAACATCAGTTTATTGTGTCTATTGGTTTTACTTATGTATTATAATTTTAGATAATTTACAGTTGTTTGTATACTTTAAGTGCATGTGGGGTTTAACTAAAAGATAAATTAGCCCTATGTATATCACCATCAGATTATATATCTGAAGTATGATTTTAAAGGTCAAGGGACTTAAGCTTAGTGGCACAAACGCTCTGTAGTAAAATAAAGCCTTATGTTTTTATCAAAAAAAATAATAATAAATAAAAAAGACAAGAGATAAGTATCGAGGAGGTGTGGAGAAAAAAAGGGGCCTCTTGTACACTGTAAGTAGGAATATAAATTAATATAGCCATTATGAACAACAGCATGGATGCTACTCAAAAAATTAAAGATAGAATTACCATCTAACCCAGCAGTCCCACATCTGGGTATTTGCCCAAAAGATTTGAACTCAGTATGTTGAAGAGTCATCTGTACTCCCATGTTCACTGCAGCATTATTCACAATAGCCAAGATTTGGAATCCATTTAAGTATCTATCAAGAGTTGAATAAAGACATTATACTCTGTGTGTGCGTATGTGTGTACATACATACACATATACACATGAAATGGAATAATTTTAAGCCTTAAAAAAGAAGAAAATCCTGCCAAGTTGTGACAACATGGATAAACCCACAGGACATTATGCTAAGTGAAATAACCAGCCACAGAAGAAAAATATTGCATAATCGCCTTTATATGTGACATCTTAAATATTCCAACTCATAGAAGCAGAGTAGAATGGGAGTTGCCAAGATCTGGTGGCGGGGTGGGAGAAATTAGGAGATAATAGATAAAGGATATGAACATTTAGTTTTAATATGAATAAGTTCTAGAGCTCTGATTTACAGCATTAACTATAGTTAATAATGTATTGTATTCTTGAAATTTGCTAAGAGAATATATCTTAAGTGTTATTTCCAACCTCACACTCCCTTACAAACAGAAGTAAGTAAGTGAGGTGATACATATGTTAGCCTGACCGTGGAGATCATTACACAGGGATATAGATACAGTAAAATACCAGGTTGTACACCTTAAATATATACTTTTTAAGATTTGTCAATCATACCTCGTAAAGCTAAAAAATTAAATTAAAATGTATATTTATGTGTTTATTTATTAGCAAAAGGAACTGTTGACTACTTCTTTGTATGGACAAAATGAAAAAGTCATCTTGGAATTATCTTGGTTCTTCAAAAGGCCATTAGTGACTTCTCCTAGTTGTGAAAATATGTTTTCTTTCTTCCTCATGTTTGTTGGGTTAGAGGAAGACCAATTTGCTTTAAGAGAACGAAGAGATAAGATCTCAAACATTCCTCCCTGAGATTTTAATTTAGGATAGATCAGATTGACCCTGAACTAGGTTTGCTGGACAAAAAGGATAAAAATACCCTCAAAAGAAAGAGGAAGAGACTGGGCTGGTGTCCTAGGCTTAAAAGCAGGGCCTAAGAGTAAGGGCTGGTTCTGATCAAGCAAGAGCCAGTTCGGATGCAGCCATTCTGACCCTTGTCATGCTTTGGGGACTTGATGGTTGAAATATTGCTGAAAGACTTAAAAAGCAGTAGTCTTGGATTGAGAAGCTACTACAGTAGTGGGAAGATTAAGATGAGCAATGGACTATGAAATGATGCTAAATGGTACAACCAAAATGTCAGATCTCGAGAACACTACAAAGTCTTTCCGTTTAGAAACTGGAAATAAGATTGCTCCCTCCTTGGTGTTTTGGGAAAATTTAGGTCAGGAAAGAATGTGATATGCTGGATTTTCTTAAGGACCAAATGAAAAAATAGATATGACTGTATTATTGCCCCAAAACAATGAACATATACTTTAACATCGGAAATGATGGGGTCAGTTTTCCCTATTATTAACTATTTTGTTTATTCCCTACTTTATTCTATGAAAGACTAAGGCTGAATATGAAAATTTAGCCTTATGTAATTATGTAAATGTATTTCTTTCTCTACTTGATATTTTCAGATTTGTCTCCAGTCAAGCCATGATGCCATTCCTTTAATCCTTTGTACTGCTCTATAAATTACCTGCACGTCAAGGCTCGTTACTGCTCTGCTTTGGCTTGGTTCATTTCTCTATTAAGGGAGCAGTCACAAGCCTGACCATATTCAAGAGGAAAGGACTGCAGATTCTACTTCTCAATGAGAAAAATGACAAAGAATTTGCAGCCATGTATTAAGGGTACCATAGTCCACCCTCTAGCCAGTTTTTTTTCTTTTCGAAAAGAAAAGATCTCTCTCAAGATCCCCTAGAAGCTTCATCCAATTACCTCATCAGGCTCAGGCTGAAGGTCTAGATCTCATCACCTAAGTCAGGTCCAAGTGTGGACAAGGCTCAGCAGGGTTAGCTACTCTCCTAAGGATGATTTCTTTAGCTAGATCATTGAATTCATTACGTACATTTCCAACTTCCCTCATTACCACAGCAACAGTGATGCCAGATTTTTTACCACTACAGCGAGGTGCCCTTCCCTCCTGCTTCCAATCACATTTTGCTCATTTTCTTCCAAACTCACCGACAGCCTCCTCAAAACCCACTGGGTTTCTGAACACCACCTCTCAAAACTAATGCCTGTATTTTAGCTTTGTGAAGCCAGCACCCCACTTTCAGGTACCAAATTTTGTTCTGCTTATCTATTGTTGCACCCCCAAACCCACTGGCTTTATATAACAATTTTTGATTTTGCTCATGATTTTGGGTGTCAGGAATTTAGGGAAAGGCTTAATTCTCCCTTGGCATCTCTCACACAGTCAGGTGTTGACTGGGGCTTCAGAAAACCCAACTGGACTGATTTATCCCTGGGAGCCCAGCTGAGCCTGTTGGCCAGGACTCCTCCATATAGCTGCTATACATAGCTTGGGCTTCTTACAGCATGGTGACAGAGTTCTGGTCTTGTTTGCATTAACTTTCTTGTTAACTTCTTACCTTCTCAGCTAATAGAGATAATTACTCTGGGAAAGGTTAAAAAAAAACAAAACCAAAACAAACTTTGGATCCTAACTTCCAGCACTTCCTAAGTAAATACAATAATGAACTAAATCACCCAAAGAGTAATCCATTTAAAAAGAAAACAAAATAAGAATTATTTATTTATTTACTAATTTATTTTTGAGACAAAGTCTGGCTCTGTCACCCAGGCTGGAGTGCAGTGGTGTGATCTCGGCTCACTGTAACACCCACCTTCCAGGCTCAAGCCATCCTCCCACCTCAGCCCCCCAAGTAGCTGAGACTACAAGAGCACATCACGACACCTGGCTAATTTTTGTGTTTTTTGTAGAGACGAGGTTTCACCATGTTGCCCAGGCTGGTCCCAAATTCATGAGCTCAAGCAATTGGCCAGCCTCAGCCTCCTGAAGGGCTGGGATTACAGGTGTGAGTCACTGCCACCACACCTGGCCATAAAAATTTATTGAATGTTAAAATTGTGCTATTCTTGTATACTTAATGATAGCAAAAGTATAGCAAAGAATAATTTGCATAATAAATATTCCTATTTTTTTCTAGTTAGTACAAAAATTGAATAGTAACCATGACCAGAGTAGGACAAAAGAGGGCTATTATCATAAAGGTTAGTTTGATCTTTCACAATTTGATTACTTTTACCCAGACTCCACTTTATTCATTTGAACAGAGGTTCTGCTGTTCATCAATCAAATGTTAAGTGTCTCTGTTATATTCAAGTATTACCCTAGCTGGCCATATTCTACATAAAGGGCATTTGTCTTAGCAGATTTTGTTAAAGAAAAAAAAGTCTCTTCCATGGAAACACTTCTTTATGAAAAGATCATGGATGAAAGGTAAGTCTACGAAGGCACTAATCTAATAAAGTTGGCAAAAGGCACCAAAATACCTATAACACATCAGTGAAACTGACTTAGCATCATATTTGCTCAAATGAAGGTATATATTCTTTCATGTTAAAAAAATCTTTAACACTTCTAGTAATTTCTGCCATAGTTTCCCCTCATGCTTTTTTTCAGTCCAATATTAGATATATTCAAAGAATTAAGTTTATCATGGAATGAAGCCAGTAAGTCCATTTATAGTTCAGGCATGGAAAAAGGTATATAGTGAATTGTGTGAGTCACTCATTTTAATCAGTGGCATTGGGATTAATCTGGAGACATCACCGAATTAATCTATTCAACATAGTTCTTTTTATTGAGTAACATTTACCTGCCAATTTCCTTATGTGAATTAAGACATTTACAAACTGAATTTGGAGTTCCAGAACAAAAAGGCAAATTTCTTATCTTGCTGCAGAGAAAATAATGGCATACACTCCTCTGTTTTGTCTACAGGAGACTGGCAATGGCTTTTCCTGCTCTGTATAAGGACACAAAACATTTTTCTGTGGACTGCATCACACTGGCTTTGAGATACTTATTTAATGAAGGAATAAGGCATCCTAGTGAAAAGATTCTGGTCACAGGATGAGATCTTTGTGAAGTTCCTGCATGTAGTCAAAGTTTAATAACTCAAATTATGAGTTGCCATGGAAATAATATATAAATTATATTGAAAAGAAATGTACTACAATTCAGAACAACTAGGTTATACAATGGTAGCAAACAAATTACTACCCAAAACTATTATGCAGCATTATTAATATAGTTAAATATTACTTCATTTACTCATCACAACAGCCCTGAAAGGCAGGTGATGTTCTCACACCTTCCAGGTAAGAAAACAGGTTGAGTAAGTAACCCAAGTCCATCAAAAAAATAATGAAACTCTAGATCTGCCTGATTCCAAATCTTTTGCTTATATAACCAATTTCAATTCTATGATGAAGAGTAAAAACAAACAAAATATTATATTGATAAGAAATATGTGACCCAAAGTGAAAGAAACTAAAATTCTATATTTTGTACAAGAAAATTTATTTTAATATTTAGAGATTACATATTGTACTACAACTTCATTAATGTTTAGAAGTTAAAATACTTTAATAAGAAAAGAATGTTCTGAAGGTCTTAGAAGAGTATAGTTCGTTTTGTGGTTTATGCTCCTTTATTTTTCTCTCCCTGCCTATTTTCCTGTCTTAATTTTTTGAATTCTCCAATTTATGTAGTTTTGGCATGGCAATATTGGGATTATCTTTTGGAAATGACTTTTAATTGGTGTTCTCAAAGTATTTCTCTTATTGGAAGATAATACTAAAGAGCAGGGAAAAATATTTTTCATTGTTCCCCAGTTAAGGTATAACTTTCTTTCTGCTAATACATTCTATCCACATTGACTACATGCCATTAATTATTGGTACTAGCTAATAGCTGACTTTCACAATCTTCACTCTAATAATAACATATTAAAGTTGCCTAGGTCAGAATTTAAAGGACAGAACCTATGTCTGTGGGGGAAAAAATATTTGATCCATTCATATACAATTGTGAAACCTTTTTACAAAAAATATTCACACTAGTTCCTTCGGTAGTTAAAAAAAAAAAAAAATCCAAATAGGCCAGAAGCAGTAGCTCACACCTGTAATCACAGCACTTTGGGAGGCCGAGGTGTGTTTATCATGAGGTCAGGAGATCAAGACCATCCTGGCCAACATGGTAAAACCTCATCTCTACTAAAAAAATACAAAAATTAGCTGGGTGTGGTGGTGCATGCTTGTAATCCCAGCTACTCAGGAGGCTGAGGTAGGAGAATCACTTGAACCAGGGAGTTGGAGATTGCAGTGAGCTGAGGTTGCACCACTGCACTCCAGCCTGGTAACAGAGCAAGATGCCGCCATCTCAAAAAAAAAAAAGTCCAAATAAAGAATCTCTATACTTCTCCGGTTTTCACTTCATAGAAAAATCTTTAACTTAACAATAAATAACAGTATATCTCTTTGCTGGATATCTCTTGGGCAAAGAGACTAGAACTTTTTTGTATGTCAATGAGTTATCTGGTGAAATTCTTAATAATTGTTCCTTCTTTTTAAATTTGCTTATAAAAAGAAAAGTTTATATATTAATATTACCTAAAATGATCTAGAAAATGATCTAGGCCCTAGTTCTTATTAGTAAATAGCAACATGAACATAATTAGTTGCTTAATAGAATTTCAAAAGTACAAATGATTAAAAAGAAACCATAAAATTTTCTCTTTCATTTTTATAATTGTATTTATTTCAGTAATTTAGGTTTGTCTTTGAGTAGAGTGTTTTGTGTTCATTTCTTATTGTCTGCTACCTGATAAATCCTGGTGAGGCACATTTCCTCCAGGAAAGACAACAATCAATAACAGGAAGGCTTTTGGAAGAAAATAGTTAACTCTTGATATGTCACACTGACTTAGTTATTCCATTAGCAAGTGTTAAATATTTTCTATACCTGTATTTACTCACCCACAAGTCCTAAAACAATGTAGCCGATAATACACAGTAGGAAGATCATACAGCACAGAACATCTGTGCAACTCCTAAAGACAAAAAAAGAAATAAATAATTAAAAGAGGTCCAAAATAACTTCCTGTTTACTATACAAAATGAAGGAAGAGAGAAAAAGATAATAGTGATATGCTATTTCATAATTGCATATTTGTTCAATAATCTTGAAAGGTAGATCAGATGTATTTCTACAAAGACGTTAGCAGCCATGGAGGGGTCCTAGTTCCATGATTAATGAATATCCCTTAGAACTCTTAGTATTTGTTCTCTCTTGAGTTCTTTATTTGCAAAATATTTTTAAAGATTAAAGTAGGCCAACATCAGATAGTCATAGTTTTACATGAAATTGTAATATAAGCTATTTGATTTTATGATTTTCCTCTTCATGCCTCCCCCACACATGGTATAAAATAGCCATTTCCCATCCCTCCTCTTCTCCATTTTCTTCCTACATACACATTATATGGTTACTATTCTTAAAGGATTGACTACATTAACTTTCTATGGGGAGATGAGTTATAACTATTCCAGTAACAATGTATATAAATCATTAAAAATAAAATGCCTCAGAAGTATACGTTTTCTAGCCATTTCTATAAGCTACATATTGTCAATGTAGGATTAGAGGAAATCTGACTCAGAGAATCAGTGATTTGCTAAAGGTCACAAGCCAAGACAGGATCCAGCAGGTGATACTCAAGGTTTTCAACTAAAGTGTTTTCTATTCTCAATATTACATCTTGTTCAGCTTATAAGTGGTTTGGAAGGTCAAAGCTATGGCTTGAAAGTGAGCAGCAATACTGTCATTCTTTATTTAAAACTTAATGAGGACTCTGTTAGTAAAGAAGAAGATCAGCTCATTTGACAGAATTAAAAGTTGCACAGGAGAATTTTCATAGTGAAAGCTCTTGATCTTGAAGGCAAACAGATATGCCCTAATCTTTTAGCGTAGGCAGGTTGAAGTTACACATTTATTTTTTGACGTGGTAAGTAATGAATAATAATTGTAGAGTAACAAACACGGTAATACCTTACATTGATAAAGCCTATTATACTTTAATTGCTTTCAGAAACATAACCTTGAGAGATTCCTAAGACTATCTTTAGGCTTCTGGAGGTAGTAAGGTGAATTCGCTTACTTAAGTACATGAAAGAGATTGTTATAGAGGGGGAAAATATCTAGATCTCCAACACCAAACCTTTTTCATTTGTGAGTTATGTTAATATGATTATGATTTTCTTCAAAGTTTTAAAATAGCTACATCTAAAATTAATTATACACATTCCTATAATTCTTTACCTTGGAATACGAAATGTATCTTTCATAGAGAAAGTTAATTGTGCGCAAACCAGAAACAAACTATCATTTGTTTAAATCTGGTTTCAACCCAGGAATTTTTAATTTCATTTGAATTTAAGAATTATGAGAATAATAATAACAAGAGAAGAAAGCAGGCACTCTAGTTTTTCTTGGTTAACAACCATTGAAAGCAAAAACCTGCTTGGGTGTGTGGAGGGTGTCTGTTTCACCTGCATTCTTACACATCCTACTTAATATCAGATTCTTAACCTGTCAGAGCAGTAGTTACATACCCTAACACCTAATAGAAAATGCATGCAGTTAAGAAACTCAAAGAGAAAAAACTAGAGCATAGATTAGAATGGTGATCATTAAAAAATCTGGAGACAACAGATACTAGAGAGGATGTGGAGAAATAGGAACACTTTTACACTGTTGGTGGGAGCGTAAATTAGTTCAACCATTGTGGAAGACAGTGTGGCGATTCCTCAAGGACCTAGAAATAGAAATTCTATTTGACCCAGCAATCCCACTACTGGGTATATATCCAAAGGATTATAAATCATTCTACTATAAGGACACATGCACATGAATGTTCACTGCAGCACTGTTTACAATAGCAAAGACCTGGAACCAACCCAAATGCCCATCGATGATAGACTGGACAACAAAAATGTGGCACATATACACCATGGAATACTATGCAGCCATAAAAAACAATGAGTTCATGTCCTTTGTAGGGACATGGATGAACCTGGAAACCATCATTCTCAGCAAACTGACACAAGAACAGAAAATCAAACACCGCATGTTCTCACTCATAGGTGAGTGTTGAACAATGAGAATACATGGACACAGGGAGGGGAGCATCACACACTGGGGTCTGTTGGGGGGAAATAGGGGAGAGACAGTGGGGGTGGGGAGTTGGGGAGAGATAACATGGGGAGAAATGCCAGATATAGGTGATGGGGAGGAAGGCAGCAAATCACACTGCCATGTGTGTACCTATGCAACAATCTTGCACGTTCTTCACATCTACCCTAAAACCTAAAATGCAATAAAAAAATAGAAATATTGCATTTGTCAAAGCCCTGGTGTGTAATCCTAACCAGCAGGAAGCTGGAGAGAGGGATGTAATCAGAAGCACTAGCCAGGGTGGCCTGCCATCTCGTCCTTATATATCTATAATGTCATATGTTTGTATCATTTCTAATAACATATACTATAACGCATATGGTAGTCTCCCCTTATACACAAGGGAGACATTCTAAGACCCCAGTGGATGCCTGAAACTGCAGATGGTCCCAAACCCAATATTCTGTTTTTTTCCTATGCATACAGACCTATGATAAAATTTACTTTATAAATTAAGTAAAATGAAGAAATTAACAATAATAATAAAATAGAACAATTATAACAATATGCCACATCACTACTCCTGTGCATTGGAGCCATCACAAAATAAAATCAGGGTTACTTGAACACAAGCATTGCAATACTGAGACAGTTGATCTGATAAGCAAGATGGCTAACAAATGGTGAAGGAGCAGGCAGGGCAGGTGGCCTGGACAGCATGGATACACTGGACAAAGAGATGATTCACATTCTGGGTGGGACAGAGTTTGACAGTGTGAGATTTTATCATGCTATTCAGAACAGTGGGCAATTTAAGACTTATCAATTATTTATTTCTATAATTTTCTATTTCATATTTTCTGTGCATCATGGATGGCCACAGATGACCTTGGATAATTGAAACCTCAGAAAGCAAAACCGCAAATAAAGGAGAACTATTCTGTTCATAATAATTTCACCTTACATACTATTATAAGGTTATGTGTTTATAAGGCTACATAGTCAATACAAGTAGAGGTAAACATCTAGAAAGATCAGTGAAAGAAACTTACCAATTTCAAAGGACAAAGCACAAAGAAAGAAGCAGAGCCTAAATGGAAGTTTTACGTTGTTGTTGTTTTGTTTCGTTTTTGAGACAGAGTCTACCTCCATCACCCAGGCTGGAGTGCAGTGGCATGATCTGGGCTCACTGCAACCTCTGCTTCCCGAGTTCAAGTGATTCTTCTGTCTCAGCCTCCTGAGTAGCTGGGACTAGAAGCACATGCCACCACGCCCGGCTAATCTTTTATTTTTAGTATAGATGGGGTTTCACCATATTGGCCAGGCTGCTCTCAAACTCCTGACCTCATGATCCACCCACTTTGGCCTCCCAAAGTGCTGGGATTACAGGCATGCGCCATCACACCTGGCAGAAGTTTTTTAATAAGTAAAACCCATACTCATTGACTACTTGCACTAATGAATGAGCATCAGCTGGTGTTTTGGTTCTATATAGGGTTTTACACCATAATTTATTTTTTATTGTTTGGTGCCAAGGAAACACTAAAGCATCGGGAACTACCCTGTGCCCACACAACTATTCCCCCAGCAGTCTCTCACCACAATAGGACAGCATTTCTCAATAACTCACACCTTAGGGTGTTTGGAGATTCTATCCTGGGGACAGGGAAAATAATATATTAAAGTCTGCTTTGTTTTTCTGGTACACTGCTTTAGAGAAATAGCAGACAATAACCTATGGCCAGACTGGTTAATTTTGTCTTATGTAAACACAGAAGGTTGTTGAACAAACTGAAAATTATAAACCAACAATTCAAATTTCCCCAGTAGTAGATATTAGTATTTCTAAATTTGTTTCTGTAATTTGATTCTCTTTATTGCTTTAGAAATTTTTTTAAAATAGGTGTGTGTGTGTGCATGTGTGTGTGTGTACTTTCATGTAATGATAATTACCTGCTATTTTTTTCCATTAATTTATCTGCTTCGCTCCCTTTCCACAGATATATTCTCTCTAAAAAAAATAGTGCTTAGAAAGTTACTGGAAAATTGAATGGGAACAAATAAATATATAGCTTGGGCACCATTTTGTGAGTCAAGGAACATGGCAGAAACTCAATTCAAATTTTTAGAAGTTGTAGTGCCTTATCATTGTTTCTTTCTTTTGATTTCAGAGCATCTGTCACAATCCTAAATATTCTATAGGGAATGAGTTCTATTTTTTAAGAAAAAAATAAGATTTTAATTGGGATAGTTTTCAAAACTCTCTAGACAGCTATTGAGATAACTAGGTGATCTAAGCTCATGGCTGAAAATTATTCTGAATCATATTCTAGCTAGAGGCTTGTCATAACTGGACCTTTTCCTCAGGTGGATTCATTTTTACTTTCATAGCAAGCACTATGAACCATTGTGCTAAGCTAAAAATGGGTTGCATCCCACTGGGTCCCAGAAAGAAGACAGAAAGAATAGTTATAGAGAAATTTGCCCAACTCTCTCCCTCACCCTCCCTCCAAATCAAAGTCCCACTTTTTCAAAACAAGCTGCTCACACCCACATTTATTAGACAGCCACTCAAAACTTTACTCAGATTGTGTTTCCCTGGCATAAAAGTGTTTTCAAAAGTTAAACTACAGAACTACTATTGCTACCTTATATCTATTTTCCAAATTAAAAGAATAATAATAGCATTCCAATTACATGTGCTTGTGCAGAGTTCCCTTTTCCTTTCACCTCTAATCCACAAATATTGTATGCCTATAGTCACCTAGACTTAAAGTGTTGGGAGTTTCCTTTGACTTTCCCTTTTTCCTAGCTTACCTTTTATATTCAATTGACAAGTTCTCTTGACTCCTTTTCTCTGATGTGTCTTTCATCCACCGCTTTCTTTCTATTCGTGTTGTCTGGACTCAGTCCAGGTTTTTTAATGCTCTCTTCAGACTATTGCCATGGTCTCTTAATTGGGCCTCTGCAAGTAGTTTCTGCCTGATCCAATTCAGTCTGCACATCACTGATATTACTGATATGTGATGATGTCAGTTTATGGTTTAAAAAATTGCAGGACTCCTCCACTACCTATTTGACAATTTCCAAATAGCTTAGCTTCATGTTTAAGAACCTACAATCTCAATCCTAATTCCAGCCCCAGGCTACCTTTCTAGCTATATCTCCCATTATTCCTTCTAAATGTGTTTTAACCAATTTGGACTTTTTCACACAATGATACACAGCCCTTGCCACACTCAGAGCTCTCTGCTTATGGCACCTCTAGACTCCAACTTCTGGGATGACCATATGTCCCAATTTGCATGGGATAGCCAGGGTTTACACCTCTTTTCCTAGAATAACCATTAACAATGTTTCCAGTTACTTTCAAAGAAGTGCCAGTGCGGATCACCACATTATATACTAAAATCCTATCCCTCAAATCAACTCAAATGTTACCTCCTTCATCAAGTTTTCAACTAGAAGAGCTCTCTCTAATCCCTGTAGATATACAGAACTTTTGTTTATATCTTTAAGGCAACTATTTTTCATCCATGATAGCCTAGACCAAGGGCAGCAAACTACAGTCTATGGGCCAAATCTGATTTGCTGTCTGTTTTTGTACAGCCTGCAAGCAAAGGATAGTTTTTACATTTCCAAATGGTTTTTTTAAAATCAAAGGAAGAATACTTTGTGACCTAGAAAACTTATATAAAATTCAAATTTTAGCATTCATAAGTAAAGAATTTTGGAGAACAGCAACACTAATCTATCTATATATAATCTAAGCTACTTTTTTGCTACAGTGGCTTAGTAGTTGCATTAGATACTATCTGGCCTGCAAAACCTAAAATATTTACTACCTGGACACTTATAGAAAAAGTTTGCTGACCTCTGACTTAGACCATAAAGTCCTCTACGGCAGCATTTAGCAGAGTCTTGCATGCTACAGACGTAAAGCAATCTATGCCCTCTGAATGATTAGGGAGATGTACCCTTCACTGACAGGCTAATGTATCAGAAAAGGGCCCAGGTAAAAATCAAAGTACTGTGTTTCGGTTTTCAGATTCTTTAAATTTTTTGCAGTGAATATGTTGTTTAGAGATTCAAATTTTTGGTCAAGTTTAAACATGCCATCTGGACATTGCTGTCTCCAGTAAAATAAATCATTAAAAAACAAACACAAACAAGAAAACCCATTAGATTTAATTTAGAGGCAGTAAGAGAATTTTGTTTGGTAAGGGAATATTTTGGTTCTACACTAGTTCTTATTCTCCAACAACTGTCATTTTGCTTCCTTTTCAGGGACAGCTTTCTACTCTCATCCAGAAACTGATTCATTTACTGGTTTTCTTTCTTTGTGGCAGATGAAAGTCCAATGATATCAACCATCCTGAAAGGTCATTAATATCAAGCATTAGAGCGAGAATAGAAGTCCTAAAAGTCATTATTCTCTGACAGATCATCCATTCGTGCCTAATGAGTCAGTTCAGGGACTGTCCACTGCCTGTGATTCCAGTTGGATGCTCACCTCTCATTTGAAAGTTGTTGGTGTCATGTGGGTACATCTGTCTACAGCATGGCTGCATTTATAACCCAAAGTCCAGAAGTATTGCTCCTCTGTGGTTCTGTTGGCACCTGAATGATGCCCTTCAGTCATCTGTTACTGCTCTGATTCTTACCATAAAAGTCTGTCCCAGGAAACAGAATGAATGCTCCACTTCCCACAGGTTTTATTAGAGGATAATGCACTTTGGGGCCATCTTTCAAGCTTCACGGAGATACATTTGGCACAGACTGTGCCGTGAATTAGACAGATCATCTGAGTTGCTGCTAGTGAGTGTCAACTGGACTCCATTTTGAACAATTTAGGAGTAGAGATATATGTAAGTTAAAAATATTTTCCACTTTAACCCCTACTCCTCTCAAATGATAGAGAATCTGGTGATTTTTGAGAAAGACATCCTCTAAGAGCTTGTGTTTGAAGGCGTTAATTGTATCCACCCCCTTGGTTCCAGTTTCTCCTCTTCCCACATACATTGTCTTACAGTTCTTTATTGTTCTGTTCCCCAATCCACAGCTTTAGGTTATGCTGCGTACCACTCTCTGTGTGTGTGGGAGCTGAGGTTTTATCAGTAGGCAAGTTACACTGGCTGTTTCTGGAACAGGTTAAAGATTATCTTGAAGAATTTCGCTCTATTATTGAAGTCAGAAACTTCATAGGAAGACACAAATGAGCTTTTAATTACATGAACCTGTATTTTTAGGTGTTTGATATTAATACAAGTTTTTTAAGCCTCCTAAAAAATTTTAAGGATGACTTTAAATTTACATTTATCGTTGAAGATAATTCGGGCATCCAGTCATTGAGAAAGAAGTGTTGGTTTTGTAGGATTATTATTTTAACACATTTTAAACTGTTGTTGAAAAACAAAATACACCAGATAACTCAATACCCTAAGAAAAAAATAGTATAATATTGATTTAGATTATATAACATTTAAGTATCATAGCTGCTTTAGTTAGTTCTTCTGAATAATTAGATCTTAAAAGCTTCTCTATCCTCTGATTAGTATTCTATTCTAAACTGCTTGCATTTGGGTTTCCATTGCCTTGACAGAACAGCTTTAACTGGTTTTGATTTATATTTTCTATTTGTAAAGGGAAATGAAACCTGATTTTTTTTTTTTTTTTTTTTTTTTTTTACAAACAGGAGTTTAAGTGATGCCTGTGTAAGTGTGTCTTCTGTTTGAAAGGGGAGAAGATAAGACAAAATTGGTTTTACAATGTTATTCATCATGTGTGTAAAACTTGCATAATATTCAGTAATCTGTCAGTAGGTAGAAATCACTCTGAAAATGCTGGTAAAGGGGGAGCCGGATCACAGTTATTGCTCATATTACAGCTTGGGCATTGTAGACCAAAGGAACTGCATAGCAGGGTGCAAAGAGACCTAGCTCTAGATAGCTTTGTGACATTAGTCCAAAGTCATCAACAAAGGTTGAAGCGAATTCATTCGGTTTGGAACACTTTTTAATCTTTTTGGAATATGTTGGAATCTATGTAGACACAGAGTAGTGCTCAAAAATGTTTGTTGAAACAATGAATGAACTTCTGAAAATTCTCACTCAGCTATTAGAATATAAAAACTCTTGCCTCCTAATAAGCATATAATAATCTTTTTTAGTAAGTAAAAACACATGTATTGAACTGAGATTACTATTTGTCACCTCAAATTTTAGTAAGTAAACAAAATATATTGCCTGATGATGGCAGGGGACTTAGAAAATTGCAAGCCCTTTGACCCAGTAATTTCCTTTCTAGTAATTTATACCATGGACATAATTATAGATGTAGTAAAAATTTATTTATAAAGATTTAAAACACTGCACTGTTTATAATAAAGAAAAGTTGAAAACAACTTTTATACAATATTTAATTATATGAAAAAATGTTTGGGGCTAGCACAGCGGCTCATGCCTGTAGTTCCAATACTTTGGGAGGCTAAGTGGGGAGGATTGCTTAAACCTAGGAGTTTGAAACCAGCCTGGGCAATATAGTGAGACCTGGTCTCCACAAAACATTTTTAAAATTAGCTGGATATGGTGGCATATGCCTATAGTCTCAGCTTCTTGGGAGCTTGAGATCAGGAGTTCACAGTTGGAGTGAGCTATGAATGTGCCACTGCACTCCATCCTAGGAAAATGAGTAAGACCTCTGCCTCTAAGAATTTTTTAAAGTAATTTTTTATAAAAAGGAAAACAAGATTTCTCTAGTATAAACATGTTTACTTTTTTTGGCAGTTATTTCAGTTCTCAGAGAAAAACAATAAATACAACATGCCATATTTGACATAAATAACAGCAAGCATTATACTAGTATGCTATTGGTAAACTTTATTAGGAATGGGAAGTTTGCACTGATTTTGGAAAGAAAATTATCAAATTTGTGAAATAGTATAATAAGGAATAGTTACTGCCATGGCTTGTCCATAGCAAAGAAGCATAGACATTCAGTACATACCTATTGAATGGATCAATGAAAATATTATCTGAACATTAGACAATATCTTGTGGACATTTTCAAAAACATATAAAAATGTTATATCTCTCTGTTCTCAAATTGTTAAGGAAAATGGGAAATTCCAACCATTGTAACGAAAATTCTATTGATTTGGTTAGAGCCCAAAGTAGTATGTAAATTGTTTTTTGTAAATATTTGCCAATCTATTTTATCTACAAGCTGGTTATACTACAACATAGCATTACTAGTAACAATAGGGTAATTATTATTAGCAAAAATAAAAGACAAACTTTGTAGAGCTAAGATAAATCTAAATATTCTCTAAATGTTTGATTTGAAATTATTAAACATAATCTTCATGTAATCCAGTTTAAATTTCTACCTATGTGATGTATCTGTTAAGAATTTGCTTGGCTGAAAATACCAGGGAACTTAAAGCCAGAAATAGTGGTTTAAATTTCAAGGAATTTATTTGTTAAATACAACAACTAGTTCTGCAGTTGGCAGTCCTGAACTGGTGTGGTGCATCATCCAGTGATGCTGTCAGGAAATCGACTCACTGCATCCTTCCAGCCCTCTCCTTCTGAGCTTGTAGACATTTGTCTTCATACTTATGCTTCATGTCACAAGTTGACGGCTGCACTCCAGACACCTGAATCTATCTCTTCAAAGAGTCTTTGTTTTTTAATTTAGGAAAGAAAGTCCTTCCTGCCAGACTTTCTCTTTAGCTCATTGGCTATTCCTATGTCTCATAGCTATCCCTACCTGGAAGGTGGTTTAAAAAAGTATTTGGCTTTTCGGCTTCTCTGCTAGAGGACACAAGAGAAAAGATGATTTTGAAAGGATATTGAGTGAGACAAATTACAGTATATATCACAGCTACTACTGAGATTTATTTTAAACAATTGGAAAAAATAATATTTTCCCATTCTAATAATTTCAAGTCAACCCAAATGGATTGTGCAAACAATATGGTTTTTTGCAACTATTATTAAATATAAATATAAAAGTGAATATTGTATATTCTCACAGAGTTCAAGTAAGTCAAACTGAGATTTGTTTCCCAGGAAAGCATGTTCTAGAGCTGACACCAATAACTGCAAAATAGTGAGTTGTTAGATCTTAACTCGGAATAATTTTATATTTTATATTCAATTATTGATATAATTATTGACAGTCATAATCAATGAAATAGAATTTAAAATTTAAATTTAGCCATAGTAAATATATACATTTGTGGTTGTCATTGAGTATTGAAATGTATTTTTTTTTTTTTCTAGATGGAGTCTTGCTCTGTCTCCCAGGCTAGAGGGCAGTGGCATGATCTTGGCTTACTGCAACCTCTGCCTCCCAGGTTCAAGCGATTCTCCTGCCTCAGCCTCCTGAGCAGCTGGGATTTCATGTGTCTGCCACCACGCACAGCTAATTTTTGTATTTTTAGTAGAGATGGGGTTTCAACATGTTGGCCAGTCTGGTCTCAAACTCCTGACCTCACATGATCCACCTGCCTGTGGCCTCCCAAAGTTCTGGGATTACAGGTGTGAGCCACTGCACCCAGCCCTCAAAATGGCATTTTAATGCTGGGAATGAGTCATTAGGTAATCTTATACTTGGTTTGGTCACAGAATGGTCTCAGTTCTCTTACAAAAGAGCACTATAATTCAACTTACATAACAGGTTCCAGTTCCTGCTACTATCCTCTTTTCTGCCATTCTGAAATATAGCCCTCAAAGACTCTAATTTCTTGATTAATGGGGTACCTATTTTGTGCCAGATACTGTGACAGATGCTATGAAAACACTGGTGAACCAAACAGACAAGATGCTTTCTCTCATGGAGTTCCCAGTTTAGTGTGGGGAACAGATAAGAAATAAGTAATGAGCAATCAATAAAAATAATGACAGATTGGCCAGGTGTGGTGGCTCATGCCTGTAATCCCAGCACTTTCGGAGGCCCGGGCAGGTACATCACGATGTCAGGAGTTCAAGACCAGCCTGGCTAAGATGGTGAAACCCCGTCTCTACTAAAACTACAAAAATTAGCTGGGCATGGTGGCGGGTGCCTGTAATCCCAGCTACTCAGAAGGCTGAGGCAGGAGAAACACTTGAACCTGGGAGGTGGAGGCTGCAGTGAGCCGAGATTGTGCCACTCGACTCCAGCCTGGGCAACAGAGTGAGACTCCATCTCAAAAGGAAAAAAAATGATGACAGACTGTGTAACTGCTAGGAAAAAAACAACATGATTCTATGAAAGAGAATACTAAGGATGGCTTGCATATAGAGAGTTCACAAGGAGGGGCTCTCTGAAGTGGTTCTAAGACTTGTATTTCAGGCAGAAGAAACAGCAAGTGCAAAGGCTCTGAGGGCAGGCAAGACCTGGGTATGTCCTGAGAGCTGACAGATGGCTAGTCATGTGGTTTGGCTGTGTCCCCAACCTAAATATCATCTTGAATTGTACCTCCCACAATCCCCAAGTGTTGTGGGAGGGACCTGGTGGGAGATAACGGAATCATGGAGGTGGTTTCCCCCATACTGTTCTCATGGTAATGAATAAGTCTCACAAGATCTGATGGTTTTATAAGGGGATTCTCTCTCTTCCCTGCCACCATGTAAAATGTGACTTGCTCCTCCTTGCCTTCCACGATGATTGTGAGGCCTCTCCAGCCATATGGAACTGTGAGTCAATTAAATCTCTTTTCTTCATAATTACCCAGTCTTGCCTATGTCTTTATTAATAGCATGAGAACACACAAATACAGCCAGTGCGAATAAAACACAGGGCAGAAAGGGAGAGAGCAACTGCTATAGTTTGAATGTGTCCCCCAAAGTTCATGTGTTGGAAACTTATTCCCCAGTGCAACAATTTTGGAAGGTGAGAACTTTGAAAGGTGATTAGTTTCTGCTGTCATGAATGGAGTCTCAGGAGTGAGTTCTGTATCTGGGGTGGGGCTGGGGGTTGTTATTAAAGCAAGTTTGGTTCTTTCCTGTTCTTCTGTTTCATACATGATGCCTTCTGTAATGTTTTGATGCAGCCCTTCGATCTCGGACTCCCCACACTCCAGAACTATGTGCCAAACAAATTTCTATTCATTATAATTATATATATATATATATATATATATATATATATAATCTATTCATTATTATATATAGCAGCACAAAATATGCTAGGGCAGCAGCATAACAAGTGGTTGGTACAATTAAATGACTGAATGGCCCTCAGTGTAGAGGAGTGTGGACTTTTCTATCAGGGGAGTTAAGTCACAA
Organism: Cacajao melanocephalus; assembly: GCA_963573385.1. Taxonomy (NCBI): domain Eukaryota; kingdom Metazoa; phylum Chordata; class Mammalia; order Primates; family Pitheciidae; genus Cacajao; species Cacajao melanocephalus. The sequence continues at coordinate 41,455 of CAUYLG010041554.1, read as the reverse complement.
CCTTTTATATGTTAAAGGACTATACAGTTTGTGACTCACTTTGACACATACTATCTCACTTGGGTGATTACAAATTGTAAAGTTGATATGAGAACTGTTACTAATACATTGCTTTAAAAATTAAGTCACTCCTGACTACAATTTCAGTTCATTTTCTAGTGGAAGTTCTCGAATAGGGGGAGTAATATAACAAAAGTGATATTTCAGTTAGATTTATCTTGCGCTAGGATGCAGAATGAATTGGGATGAAGTGTGTAGTGAATGCAGTGTGGTAGCAATACAGAAGAGAAAGAAGCCATGGCCAGTTCTGAGTTCTGCTTCATCATCATCATCAGCTTCCCACACATGTCTGTTTTGCTGGGTCCCAGGAATACTGTGAAAATAAATGTCAGAGTGTGGGAGAGTTTTCAACTCCAAAAAGATGCCTCATGGGTTGAAATGGATATGAATGGATTTCTCTCTAATGGTTTTTAACAGAGGGAAGAAAGGATGCTTATGGATCATTTCAGCACCAGATCCTATATTTGTCTCTCCTACAGTTTTCAAAGTAAACTGTTTCACCTTTTTTTTTATTACATCAACTTGATAAAAGCATATTTTTTCTAAGCTCTTGGAGATCAAAGATCATATTTTTCAGTTTTCTGCTGTGAATGTGGTTAGCTGGCACCTGTCTTTTCTGTAATGGACATAAAGAGTTGTTGCTGTATTGTGGGTTTTAGTCCCTGAGGACCACATCAAAAGAGAGCTGGCCTTGACTGCTCCTGGATGTGGGCTGTCCATTATGAACAATACACATGATGACTTATTGAACTGTGTTGTTTCTAGATCTTGTCAACTGTATTTAAGGGAGTAAAAGCAAGGAGGGAAAGAGGAAAAATGTGACATATAGAAGCAAGACAAAGCCAAGATAGAAATAAGATGAAAAGGGATTTAAACAAGAAAAAAAAGGAAGCAGTAGGGCTCTGGATGAAAATCCAAAGTTATCAGAGTAAAGACTGAGAAAGAAAAAGGCAAAAGAGAATTAATCAGAAAAACAAGATCAAGAAAAATGCAGAAAAGAACCATTTGTGGTTATATGGGAAGGGAAAGAAAAGTTGTACAATGAAGAAAGCTTATTAACATCTGTTTGACTCTAGAGAAAATATAAGAGCAGATACACATCGTAGTGTAAAAGTAGTAGTTTATGTACATGAGAAAGGAGATGAGGTGAATGATATTAATTTCCCTAAAATGTATTTAATTTCCCTATTTTTACTTTATGGTTTAAATAATCCTAACAGTCAGATACACTAGAGAAAAGTTCAAAGACATCTGGTCTTTTTATCTATTGTTCTCCTCCTTCTATTGGTTCATTTTCTATTGGAAACATTTACAGTTTATTCCTTTCTAATACAACAATTGTTTGTCAGCTGCCAAATGCCACTCAACAGACCCATGCATCTCTTTGTCTCTCCCTTTACTAGACTTAGAGAATCTACCTCAACTTAATGTCTGTGCAGCCTGGTCCCAGAAGGACCACCTCTAATCCAATGCTATTTTACATGGATAATAGGAAACATGCCAGCGTCATCTTTCATACTTTGGTGTAAAAAGCATGCAAGTTCTATGTGTTATTATTAAATGTTCCAAGACTTGCAGATTTTCACATTTGCTTCATCTTTCAGTTACTAGATAAATGTGCCAAAGTGTATGGAGAAGCAGTCTATCTTTAGACTTTAATTGATGCTAGCATTGCAGTAGCGGCAGTAGCAATAGGTGAGATACAACTTAAAGGCTTAAGAAGGCCATAGCGAAATATACCCAGCACATAAAGAACTTCAATTTACCATAAGTAATGCAAGTATTTGGAACGGTAACTGGGACTCCTAGGCTCTATTCTCATCCAATAACTCTGAACCATCCCTGATTCTTGATCATCACTTCTATTGAGCTCAATGGCTTTTCCGAATTTAGATCGATTAAATTTGATTTCAAACTTGGGCAGCAAATTAATATGATTGCTTTGTTTTAGTTAGTGTTCACTAAGAGTTTTCCTAGAAGAATCAAGTCTTAATTTTAAGAAGTTGAACTCTAGATTTTAGTCATCCTTTTATGTCTCATCACGCTGCAAAGAGAAGGGAAGAATATACTAGAATACACTCTTATCTGGGCTTGAGCCTTAAGGCAAAGATTCATCTTGAGAATCAAGATCTGAGAATTTAGATTCTGTCTACAATTAACACCTGGCAAGCCTCTTAACTCCCCTTTACCAGCACAAAGCAATTATTTCTACCCACAACAGAGTTGGGGGATTATTTATGCAATATCTGTAAAGCACATAGAACTCCTCATAGAAAAAGGTGGGTTAAGAGTGTATGTCCATGTATGTGTGTTTTAAAAAGCAGAAACGGAAGCAGAAAACTGAAACTCCTACATGGATTGCACTATAAATTATTACCATCATTATTTATACATCTATATACAAAAGCTTACAAATAAAAACTTTAGGGCACAAATGAGTTTGCACCAGTCTATAAAATATTTGGTTTTATAACATCTAAAGTCTAAATTCTCCCGATAATATTTAATATTGGTTAATTTTACTTGGCAGAACACTATGATATATGGTATACTTTTAGTGTGCTTCCAAACATGAATTTTGCAGGAAATCGTAATTATTGAGCACTCCATTCTTCTAACCATCCCCTGTCTGGTCTTCTAGAAAAACTTTTTCACATGCACTGTCTTCCGTCTCTTCTGCTCCTCAATCTTCTTCATGAACTGTTCTTTCTCTGCCTATGTCTTAATGTTTGCCTAAATCTCAGGGCTTTCTCATGATCTTCCAACTTTATCTGCTAATCTAAAATAATCTCATCTACACCACAGTTTCCAAGGCTTCAGCCATGACAATAGCCCTAACCTTTCTTCTGAGTGCCAGCTTCTTATTTTTTAATTCAAATGTCCCAAATTGAACTTACTACTTCCTTGTGAGGTCCCAAATTTTCTCTCTTCCACTTAGCTGTTTCTGCCCACCACTCACTCTTTTATCCAAGCTAAAACTTCTGCCAATCTTGACTCTTCTCTCTTATCCTGCACATTTATCCTGACAAGCCCTACTGATTCTCCATCCTACAATGTTCTGTTTCTTTCCCTCCAATTTCGCTGCTACTGTCTAGGTTGAAGCTCATCATCTCTTATCTGGGTGGATAGCACAACCTCCAAACAGCGTCTTGCCCTTTTTGACCCCCCATCCACATTTTATACAATATATAACTTGACATATAAATTAACTGGTCAAAACCTTTTGAGACTTTCAATTGCTCACAAAATAAAATCCAGACTTCTTAGTCGGGCCCTTGCTAAGCTGCTCAAAATTACTTTTTATCTTCTGTCCACTCTCACATACAACATTTGCATTCCCAAAATCTTAGTGGATTTTTATGAACCATATAAATTTGATGTTGTTTAACTGTTTTTGACATTTAAAATGGCAATTTTATATGGCTCAACTAATAATGGCTTTCTATCTGCTTTGAAAGCTCTTTTACCCTTAAAACTTGTCAAAACATCATCAACACCCAGCTTAAATGTTACCACCTCTGTGAAGCAATGATTTGCCATGCTAGGTTAAAGAACAGTTCCCTCTTTGATGCTCCCTTACCTCTCCCATAGCACTGTGTTCTCATAACTTGTACCTACTTGTCTCTTATCATTTGAATACAGGAAACGTCAGGGTAGAGCTTAGGACTTAATTGACTCTATATCTTTACTTCTATAATCAGTAGTTAATAAATATTTGTTGGATGAATGAATGCACTTCTTTGGAATTTGTTATACAAAGGAGATGGTAAATTTTTTAATTAAAAGTGGAAGGAGGGTTAGTATTCTGATTTAATATATTTTACAATGCTTGTTTTCTCTTTTTATATCACCTTCTCCCTTTGCTTCTTACTGGATAATGTATTTGTTCTTACCAGATGAATTTAATACGGCTATGAAAGAAATGCTTATTCACTACCAGGGCACATGGCCGCAGTAAGCCTTGATGTGCATATATAACTCACATAAATGCACGTGTCATAAGGGTTCGCCAGCAAAACCCCAGAATGCAGCAAGCAAGATTAGGCAGCAACCAAAGGCAAATCACTTCTAGGCAATATCAGATTATTTCTGATAACATTTAAACCAAAATTGTTTACAAAAGAAAAATCCCAAGAACAATAGAAATAGAAGAGATGAAGTTTGTTGAAAAATAGCACTTAGGATATTGCATATTTTAAGTATGATTTTCAACCAAGAACTGAGTATGCACCAATCTTTCAATCATCTCTGATACCAGGAAAATGCTGCTTAACATGGACTGATCCAGGTGCAGACAAAATGTGCAAGATCAACAGCAGGTCAGTGAAAAATGTAGGATCAGGGCCACAGCAGGACTTAGACTTAAGAAGGACTTAAACCAGGACAGAAACTCTGCTTCAACCAGTTTCCCCACACATTAGTGAAAAGGGAATAAGAATTTTTAACGCCAGAATCATAGTGTTCTGGTTCCTACATATCACAGATTGCTGGGATCACAAATTTTTTAAATTTGTTAGAAAATTAAAGGTAGCAAATTCCTTAGCTGGGTTCAGTTGCTTATTCCCAATGTTTTTGTGGTTTCGTGAAATCCCTTTCACACACAATTAAAGATGGGTTCTTAAGAAAGATACACTATTTAAAAACACTATCTTGGTGGGCAGAATGAACATCCTAGGTGTCTTAATGAACTCAGGCTGCTATAACAAAATACCATAGGCTGGGTGGTTTAAACAACAGACATTTATTTCTAACAGTTCTGGGACTGTGACGTCTAAAATCAGTGTGCTGCATAGTCAGGTTCTGGTGAGGGGCTTCTTTCTGATTTACAGCTGCTGCCTTCCTGCTCCATCCTCACATCACAGAGAAAGAGGATTAGCTCCCTGGTTTCTTCTTATAAGGGCACTAATTCCATCATTAGGACTCACCTGTATGACCTTCTCTAAACCTAATTACCTCCAAAGGCCCCACCTGCAAACACTATCACACTGGGGATTAAGGTTCTAACATACAAATTCTGGGGGACACAAACCTTCGGTCCATAACACCAGGTAAGTGGCATTTCTCCTAGTATAGTCAGAGTAGAACCTACTCTTGTTTGGGTGTGCCATCCCTCTGTCATACAATAAAATCTCTTTAAAATATATAGTTGAAGCTGGTCATTTAAATCTGCTATATAGGGCTGGGCTCCGTGGCTCATGCCTGTAAATCCAACAACTTGGGAGGCCAAAGTGGGAGGATCGCTTGAGGTCAGGGGTTCAAAATCAGCCTGGGCAAGACAAGGAAACCTTAATCTCTACACAAATAAAAATGTTAGTCACACACAGTGGTGCACACCTGTGGTGCTACTTGGGAGGCTGAGGTGGGAGGATTGCTTGAATTGAAGAGTTTGAGGCTACAGTGAGCAATGATTGTGCCACTGCACTCCAGCCTGGGCAAAATCCCATCTCTAGAAAGAGAGAGAGAGAAAGAGAGAGAGAGATAGAGAGAGAGTGGGGGAGAGAGAGAGAGAGAGAGAGAGAGTAGAAAGAAAAAGAAGGAAGAAAGAGAAAGAAGCAAACAAATCTGCTGTATAGCTGTATAGCTGAAAGTGAAATATTAAGTATTTTACTTTTGTGAGTATATTTTTATTTTAAGCCAGATAATTTGCTTTATTTTATGCAAAAGCACAGATCAGCAAGTCAGATAAAAATGCATTTCTATGACAGGTATACATGGGTTTCATATAGGAACTTGAGATTCATGTCCTTGAATTTCAGGATAAACAAAATCTTAGAAGAGGCAAAAGAATGACATATAAGCCAGGTTAACTCACACTGTCCTCTGGTTTTCAATTGGAAGCATAACCCTTGGATAGCTATTGAATATTCTACTCTAAGCTTTATTTTTGGCCAGCATCAATCTTTGTGGCTCCGTTGTTCCATGGTCTCTTTGGAACTCTTGGCAGCTGTCTTCTATGGAAAAGTGAGCACCAGAATAAAGTTAAGGGCAAAGCCCTGCTTCCTGTCCTTCAACACCAGTATTTACAGTTAATCTAGCATTCTTCATCTCAAATATACAGTTCAAATATCACTCCCAACCCTCCCTACCAACGTACATCTCCCCAGCCCCTAGTTCCAAGGCCTTTCTGGATCTGCAAATATGTAAATCTTCAGAGATATGTGCTTAGTTCGCCAAAGCACATCAAGACTATTAAATAATAAGGCCCCAATAAAAATCTAGCTATGCTGACATTTAGATGACAAGCTGGTAAATAGTGCATTATGCTGATTTTTATTTAGCTCCATATGATTCTGTAAAGACTTCTGTGTGCTTTGCGATACATTAATATTTGTACAAAAGAAAAGTACAATCTTTCCTTCCTCTCCCTATCCCCAATCCCTGGACAAAAACATTCTCTCTGAATATATGACTAGCATACAGGAAATACTATTTGTTGTAGATGCCATATCAACTTAGATGGTAGAAAAACTTATAAACATAATCCCAGGATAGTAGGTTGAATTTTGTTATAAAACTTTTGTAGTTTTATTTGCAGCATGGACCTCAATAATAGCTAGCTCTCAATCTATTTCTTCCCAGAGGTGATACTGAAAGGTGAACAATTCATAGCTTTATCAAAATTTTTTATTATATATTTATGTATATCATTATCAGTTGTTCTAAAGGGAGTAAAGGAAAAAGATCTTAAGTCCAAGACCCAAGTTCTTTTGTTTTTTTTTTCCTGAACTATATTCTGTAAACCCCACAAGAGGCAAGTCTATGACTGCATTTCTGTCTTTCCACTGTCATGATTCTGGTGAGGACAGACACAAATATGTGTGTTTAACTCTAATGAAGGGTTATAATTTGAATTGTCTTAGCATGGATCACAGGAATAGAGTTTACAATGGTTATATATAATGAGTAGCTCAGCAGAAGTCTTTCAAAATATAATAGATAAAATAAAAATGTGTCCTAGAAGAGGAAATAAAATAGACTTAAGTAAAAGGAAACAGAAGATACAATACTTAAATGTTGAAAACGCTGTGAAATGTTTTATCTTCCTACTAAGTTTGTTAAATGCTCGGCTTTTTTATTCGAGTTGGAAAAATCTGTTCTCTGCTTCCCCAGTCCCCTACTCTGCACCATCTTCACTCTGATCCTTTTCAAATGTTATGGACCTTCCTAGTCTAAAGAAGAGTTAATTACTCAAAAACATAAAAAATGTGTTTATTATGTGTAATTCAAACATCCTGGGAAGTCAAGAATGTATTGCATCCAAGCCTAAAGTGTAATAGGGTTTACATAGAAGCTTACATTTCTATTTAGTAAAAGCTACCTACCAGAAGCCTCAAGGAGAAACAGATCTTTGAAAAAACAATAGAGAATGCTATCAAACTATTTCTGACTAGGAAAAAAGAAAATCCATAAAAGCTATCAAAGAAATTTATGAAAGGAAAATGAACAACAAAAGATAAGAAAGTTGACCACAGAAATCCTAAAAATAAAAAATATTTTAAAACGGTGATTTTATAATTAATTTTCCCTGTAGCAAATATTAGAACTATGTGATATGTCTTTTAATAACACACGTTATTTGAAAAAAAAAATGCCCATGTATTGTACTCCAAAAGACTTAGCATAACCAAAGGAAAAATCCAAAGACATGTACATATTTTGTCTTGTAAGTTAAGGGAGGTCAAATTCATTCTTTGTGCCTAAGAATGTAAGTTTGTCATTAAGTTATAGTCCAAAGGGTTAAATATTAATGGTTGTTACCTTTCCCTAATGGGAACATTATTTTGAATGATGTATGTTTGTAAAATATTAAGGATCACTTAATTATATGTATGTCCTCCTAACTGCTTAACATTAAAGAAGTATGTGACCTAAATAATAGTTTTGGTTAGATGACCTTGTATTTGAGGGTCCCTTTCTGTCCAATTACCAAGCAAGCTTTTCAAATGCACTGAAAGATTTAATTCATAAATCCCTTAAGAGCCTTCTGGTAAAAGGTTGAAGCAACACAAATAAGCTACTGATACATGACCTTGTTTCAGAAAATCATGCCAAGACTCTAAGCAAGTGTGCTTATTTATCATTATTGAATTGCTACAGTAAGGCAAAAAAATTTCCAGAGCAATATGAATATATTTATTATAACTGTATAGGAGAAAGTGCAAATTACAATTTAGTATCATAATATTAAGATGTTTATTTATACCTTTATGACATTAGAGAAAGCATTTGTTTCTCAGAAATCTCTAGCTCTATATAACTACAGTTCTCTAATTTTATGAGAGAAAGGTTACTTGCCTATATTTATTGGCATTTTGCCAGTTCCAAAGCTGCTTCCACATTTTTATGTATTTATTATAGCAGCAATCCACTTCTCAGTACCAATTTCTCTCAGTCAGCTCAGGCTGCTGTAACAAAGACCACAGACTGAGTGGCTTCAACAGCAGAAATTTATTTATCACAGTGCTAAGACCAAGGTGCCAGCGAAACTGCTTCCTTATGAGGGTCCTCTTCCTGATTTCTAGATAAATGCGTTCTTGCTGTATTGTTACATGGCAGAGAGAGAGAGCGAGAGAGAGAGAAAATCTGTCTCTTCTTACAGGGACACTAATCTCATTCCTGTGGTCTCCACCCTTGTGACTTAATCACATCCAAAAAGCCTTCACCTCTAAGTACTATCACACTGGGGACTGGGGCTTCAATATGTATATTTTGGGGGACACAAACATTCAGTTTATAGCAGGGATCCTTCAAAATATAATGAACATTTATATGTTTATTTCCACATGAATCTTAAAAATTATGCTTTATATAAATGATAATTTAGTATTAGAGATTTTTTCCCTTTAAATTTCACCAAAAAAAATTTGATTCATCTTTAACACCCATGTCTTTGTCATCACTAGGTTTCTTAGTCCAATTGTCCAGAGTATGTCACTTTCAATTTTTTTTTTTTTTTTTTTTTTTGAGAGGGAGTTTGCTCTGTAGCCCAGGCTGGAGTACAGTGGCGCGATCTCGGCTTACTGCAACCTCCACCTCCCGGGTCACGGTTCAAGCAATTCTGCTGCCTCAGCCTTCCGAGTAGCTGGGATTACAGGCATGCACCATCATGTCCAGTTAATTTTTGTATTTTTTAGTAGATATGGGGTTTCACCATGTTGGCCAGGCTGGTCTTGAACTCCTGACCTTGTGATCCGCCCACGTTGGCCTCCCAAAGTGCTGGGATTACAGGCATGAGCCACCATGCCCGGCCTGTCACTTTTAATTCTAAATTGTCTGAGATGCAAACTTTTTTGAATCCATTGATGATACTGCCGTAGGAAATTTAATTCCAAACTTCCCACTTGTTATCTCCACAGAGTAACGACTTCTTGCATTGCTTTAAAAATTGATCTTTAAAAGGGTTGTTTACAGACCAGGTGTGGTGGCTTACACCTGGAATCCCAACACTTTGGGAGACTGACTTAGGATCACTTGAAGTCAGGAGTTTGAGACCAGCCTGGCCAACAAGGCAAAACCCTATCTCTACAAAAAAATGCGAAAGTTAGTCAAGCGTGGTGGTGCATGCCTGTAGTCCCAGCTACTCTGGAGGCTAAGGCAGGAGAATGGCTTGAAACCGGTAGGGGGAGGTTGCAGTGAGCCGAGATCACACCGCTGCACTCCAGTCTAGGCAACAGAGCGAGACTCCATCTCAAAAAAAAAAAAAAAAAAGCATTGTTTACAATGATTTCCAATATTGGATACCGTCAAGAGTAAAAAATACATCTTTCTTTTCTCACTCCTTTTTTAAAAATCCCATTTCATTTGTTCTGTAGTGATCCCAAATTAGCACAGTGATCATTACATGCTGGTGTGTCTTCCCTCAAATATTAATCAATTCTTCTAGATAAAGTAATTGAGAGAAAACACAGTAATTTGGAAGATACTCTTAGGACTCCAGAAGTACTCAGCAACCAGAGGAAATTAGAAATTTGAGATAAGTTTGAGGCAAATCTTGGATTTCGAATCAGTCTCAACTTCCTTTATCCTTTTCCTCCACCCATGGCATAGATACGAATTTCCTCTGATATTCAGCTTGCTTCCTCACTCAGCAAAAACAAAAACAAACAAAACACTGCATGGACAGATTTACTTGATTTCAGAGAAACACAGAAGAAAGAACTCTATACTCACAACCTAGACCTGGATCCCAACCTTGTCTTTGCCACCAAGTCACCAGGTAATCGTGACTAAACCTTTTCATGTTTTTAGACCTCTGTTTCTCATCCCAAAATAGAAGCCTGAACCAAATAAACTTTAATGTTCTTTACAAAGTAAATGAATCATTGTTATAATTCTATTTCAACAAAAGTATTAAATGATACTAATTCTTTTAACTTCTATAGTTGAATGCAATGAGTAATTAAGTATGTTTTGCTAATTCTTCCTATTTCTACTTCTGCTACCTTAGATTTTGGTTGTATAGCTCAGTTGCTCAACGTGTTAACATCTATGTTTATCTCTAAAGTTTAGTCTTTCTAAAAAATCAACTCAGCTTATTTTGGGTTAAAAAATGGCTATGAGCTCATTCAGCAGGCTAGTATTTCAAAGCAACCAACAACTGCCATTTCTATTACCGATTTTTCATGTTAGGCTAAGAAGAGTAAAATTTACTGATGTTTTGCTAACCCCAGCTTCCTTACCGTGCACAATGAACAGTTAAGCAGAACATTTTCATTTCTAACTCTAGCAGTGAAGATTTCCCACCACGGTGACACAGAAGGATGCACACTTAAAGACAATACATTTATTTAGTGGATATGAACGTCTTTTGACTAGAAAAAGAAATAACAATCATCTGCAGTACTTTAAATAGCAAACATCTGTTTTTCCCAACATACTTCAAACACTTTGAATTTCCTGATTAGTTGTTATATGAGAACTGTATTTCTGAAAGACATAATGAGGCAGTTTAAAGATGAGTCTTAAATGATCCTCAAAGCAAGTGAAGAAAAATGCTCATGCTCTGGGTAAAGATGGTTAAAGCAGATTCACCATAACAGGAACAAATAAGAAATAATTCTTTCAACTATTTGCATTTAAATCAAAAGTTCTATTAAATATTGCAAGCAAAGGAGGATGATATAAATGAGCAAAGCATAGAGAAATGAAAATATAGCACTATGGTCTTATATCATAGCAACAAAATCCATGATGCTATTAAAGCAATCTTTGCTTGACTAAGCCAAACATAAAAATATTTGAAGTAATGACATGAAGCATTTTTGTAAGTATTCCACAAATGCATGCATACATCATGAGATGGGTTCAAGAAATATATGTACAAACACATTTATGGGCAATTGCTCCAGTCTGAAGGTTGCAAATTTATTTTGGCCACATCAGCCCTTTCTCAGGAATTCGTAACATAAAATGAAGAGGATCACCTGTTTTTATCATAAAATGTTACAAAAAGTGCACTGTGTCAATATTTCCAGGTGACATTTATTTTTAATCCATAATTTTTATCATCTCCATGGTTTTAAAAATGTTATCACTGAGAAGACACATATCCCAAGTCAAATACCAAAGTATAACAAGAAAAAGAAAAAGAAATATAGACTCAATGAACAATGAAGATTAACGTGCTCTCACTAGTTTTTAATCAAGTCAATATTTAGTGAGCCTTTATTATATGCCGGGTCCTGTACTAGGGAATGAGGATCTAGAGAGAAACAAAAGCTTTAAGGAACTCACAATCTATTCATGGATAAAAACACACAAATAAGCAAACAAAAAATTCTCAATATGACCAGGGTAATAAATGGAGTGTATAAGGTATAAAGCACTCAAAGAACATAGACAAGAGGGTAATTGATCCTGCCAGGGAGTAACTGAGACTGCGTTGAACAGGTAACATGTGGACTTGACCTTGATATGTGAGTAAAACACAGAGGAGGGCATTGAGGACATTGAAAAATGTTATCCATTTTTCAAATTGTATGGATAACAATAAAATTTTGAGAATCTGCTACATTTTTTTTCTCAAGACCTTTCTTTAAACTTCTATGGTTGCCCTATAGGTACTGATGAATTAATTTCCCAGAAATATTGTTAGGTAAAAAAACCACAATTATAGCATGTTATTATTTATATAAAAAGGGAAATTTTTATGTATACATATGTACATATATAGTAGTCTTCCTTTATCCATAGTTCTGCTTTCCAAGGTGTCACTTACTCTCAGTCAACTGTAGTTAGAAAATATGTGAGTATAGTATAATAAGGTATTTCGAGAGATGAGAGAGAGAGAGACCACATTCCCATAACTTTTGTTACATTACATTGTTATAATTGTATTTTATTATTGTTGTTGTTAACCTCTTCTTGTGCTTAATTTATAAATTAAACTTCATCATAGGTATGTATATATAGGAAAATGCATAGCATATGTAGGGTTCGGTACTACCTGCAGTTCCAGGCATCCACTGGGGGTCTTGTGTGTGTGTGTGTGTGTAGAATATTCCTTATCCAAAATGCTTGAGACCAGAAGTGTTTCAGATTTCAGATTTGGGAATATTTGCAATGTACATAATGAGATATTTTGGGGGTGCAACCGAAGTCTAAACATGAAATTCATTTAAGTTTCATATATACCTTATACATATAGCCTGAAGATAATTTTATACAATATTTTAAATAATATATGTAACCTGTCATATGAGGTCAGAAGTAAAATTTTCCACTTGTGGTGTCATGTCAGTGCTTAAAGTTTCAGATTTTGGAGCATTTTTTGTTTTAAATTTTTAGATTAGTGATGTGCTCTCTTTCCATGTGTATAGATATGTATACATATAGATATGTATCTATATATATATACTTATCTATACACACACACACACAAGGAAAGAGAGATGTGTGTGTGTGTGTATACACACAACCACATCTGCTAGAGATAAAACACTGCTCGGGAAAGTATTCTATATGCTGAATTAAGACACTTTGCCTTTATTCTTACTGGGTTTTATTTTTCTTGTTTGGAATACTTTGTCCATTTCCTGCAAAATACTCACCTTGCCCACCTTTCAAGGCTCAGTTCTAAAGCTTCATCCTACATTAAATCTTATCTTTAACATGTAACTGGGCTGTCTCTTCTATGACTGAAAGTCCTATTTTTCTCTTACAATAACTATCACAGTTTAGTAATTAACAGCTCTCCAAGGTTTTATGTGCTAGTTTTAACTCCCCAATTGTATTGCAAATGATATAGATGGTATGTAAGATTAAGGAAGTAGACATGGTCTACTAACCTGGAGTTAGAATCAATAAGCAGCACACCAACATTATAATAACCTAGTTTAGGAAAACCAAGAATGTTTAATAAATTCATAAAGTCAGCACTCATTTTATCTACAAACAATTTGGGGAGGAAAGTGATGGTAGTAGGATAGGAAACCAAACCTCTTTGAGAAAGAAAGAGATGGAGTTTCATTTCCTCTTTTACTCAACAGTAGAAAATTTAATTATGGATAATCCATATGGAGAAGATGGCTTATATGGTGTAACTTTAGCTCCCAAATTTGAAAAAACAAGTGATACCAAATGCAAAACTGTAGAAGAACGGAACTTTCTCCACTTATTGTAGGGGATAAGCTTGCCCATCTATACAAAAGGAAACTATAAAATGCTAATATGTATTACAATGGAGCATTTTCAGGAAGAACATTAAGAAATAAGGTACATGTAAATCAACTGTCGAATGAACTTGTTTACTTTAAACTATGAGTTAATGACATTTTCCTTCACTTTTCACCATTGTTTCTTAGCTTTATTTTTTTACTGTCTGATAGTAAGCATCCTATTATGAATAAACAACAAATTACCAAAAACATAATATTACTAATGATTATGAAGAACACAACTTTGCCAACATGAAGAAATTGGTTCCTGAAGATATTCAGCAAATAAATAGAAGGAGACTTCCAATTAGAAATAAACTCACAGTGTGACCTGAATTCAAAAGTCCAGAGCATGTAAAGTGATGTGTATGCTTGTAAATCATGAAACACAGTATCCTGGATACAGTTCAACAAGCAACTGGAATATATATTACAATAAGTATATGTTGGGAAGTTTAAGTCAAATTTTATCATGTTTAGACTTCAAAAATGTGTAGCTGTGAGACTTGTCCTCACTTTTACAATTTGGGTTTATAAGGTTAACAATGAAAAGCTATTCCTTTTTTTCTAGACACTATATATGGAATTTGCGCAAGCTCATATCAAGTAAAGAATCACGCTTGAATGATGGCTTCATTACCAAAATACACAGGCATCTCAAGTAATGCTTAGCTGACAGGTGCATACACTATTTATATCCTAACCCCTTATTTAACCAACTCAACAAAATAAACATTAAAAAAAAACTAATACACGAGTTGAAAGAGATCTAAATTAAATACCAATACCCATATAAAATTTAATATATTTCCCCACTAATTTTCCTCACAGGTCTAACTAGAAAATGACCTTGGCATCGAAACCCTGCATAGTTACTACATTAAGAAAGGCAAGGAAAGCTGCATATTAGTGCGCGAAGGGGATTCTTCCGGTCTTTGCCTTTGTGCTTTCTGATAAGCTCTTTCTTTGCCCAGGTTCTCTACACTACTGTTTAGATGGGGTAATCTGGCTCCATACTGCTAGTTTCTGTAGGACTTAGAAATCCCATAATGGGATGCTGCCACCAGGATCACCCGTAGGGTCCTAGTTCACCTTCTCCAGCCTGGTTACATGGGAGGTGGTGCCATGCTCCGGGGTCCCAGTCCTCAGAAACTACCAGCGGCTTTCCATCCCTGCTGGCTTCTCAATGAAGCCTACCCACTAGTCTCCTCTTCACCTGTGCACAAACTGCCTTTAATTTTTTAAATAGAAAAATAATCACTTTTTTCACTCTCTTGCTAAAAGAATGTACACTTAAATATATAGATTGATTGGGAGAAAATGAGAATAAATCCATTCAGTAGCAAGACAGCCTGGGCAGAACAATATTTGAAAAATATAGGTAATCTATTCTTCTGACACAGGTATGTTTGTCTGACACAGGAATATGGCAAGAAAGATAATATTAGTTTCTCCAAAAAGAGGAGATATGGGTCAGTTACACACATTTTAGTTATAACCACAGTAAAGGTGAAGGGTCCGGTGAATTTGGGTTGAATGAAGTATCAAGATATTATTATTTAAGAGAAGGAGATAGAAAAAGAAGCTGGACACAATGTATGGGCTACCTCCCCTACGCCCCCAACCTCGGATTCACTAGGTAGCTGTGCCTATGGCAACTATGAGAGATTCTGGTGCTACAGGTTCACTATCTGGGGTATTATCTCCTGAAAGCAGGGTGATGATCATATACCCCTCCTTAATTCCCTAACAAAGCTCCCAGGGGAAAAAAGTCTCAAATCCTCATCATGGCTCTCAAGACTCCTATAACACCACATGATCTATTCGGCTTCTTTGCCAAAGTGTCTTCCATCCCAGTCTCTGTTCAGCCACTCTGGGGTATGATGGGATATGCCATGCTCACATGCTGTGATCCACATGAAAAAGCTTCACCGTGGTTCCCTTATAAGGAAAGACTGGCTGCCCAGCAGTGAGAAGTGTGGTATGCAGACAGCCTCTTGTCTCCAAACAATGTTTGTCAGAGCCTCAGAGCCACTTGAGGATGGAGGGTGGGAGAAGAAAAAGGATCAAAAAACTACCTATTGGATATGATGTTTATTACCTGGGCAATGAAACAATCTGTACACCAAACCCTGTATCACATAGTTTATCTATATAACGACCTTCACATGTATCCTTGAATCTAAAGGAAGAGTTAAAAAATAAGTAAATAAATTCCTGGACACTTGCACTCTCCCAAGCCTAAACCAGGAAGAAGTCGAAACCCTGAATAGACCAATAACAAGCGCTGAAGTTGAGGCAGCAATTAATAGCCAACCAACCAAAAAAATCACAGGTTCAGATGGGTTTACAGTCAAATTCAATCAGACATACAAAAAGGAGTTTGTACCACTCCTTCTGAAACTATTCCAAACAATCCAAAAAGAGGGAATCCTTCCCAAATCATTTTATGAGACCAACATCATCCTGATACCAAAACCCGGCAGAGACTCAACAAGAAAAGAAAACTTCAGGCCAATATCCATCATGAATATAGATGCAAAAATCTTCAATATAATCCTGGCAAACCAATTGCAACAGCACATCAAAAAGCTTATCGATCATGATCAAGTAGGCTTCATCCCGGGGATGCAAGGCTGGTTCAACCAATATCCATCATGAACATAGATGCAAAACTCTTCAACAAAATACCGGCAAACCAATTGCAACAGCACATCAAAAAGCTTATCCATCACGATCAAGTAGGTTTCATCCCAGGGACGCAAGGCTGGTTCAACATACACAAGTCTATAAACCTAATCCACCACATAAATAGAACCAAAGACAAAAACCACGTGATCATCTCAATAGATAAACCTATAAACCTAATCCACCACATAAATAGAACCAAAGACAAAAACCACATGATCATCTCAATAGATGCAGAGAAGGTCTTTGACAAAATTCAACAGCCCTTTATACTAAAAACTCTCAATAAACTAGGTATCGACGGAACATATCTCAAAATAATAAAAGCTATTTATGACAAACCACAGCCAATATCATACTGAATGGGCAAAAACTGGAAGTATTCCCTTTGAAATCTGGCAGGAGACAAGGATGCCCTCTCTCACCACTCCTATCCAATATAGTATTGGAAGTTCTAGCCAGAGCGATCAGGCAAGAAAAAGGAATAAAGGGTATTCAATTAGGAAAGGAGGAAGTCAAAATGTCTCATTTGCAGATGACATGACTGTATATGTAGAAGACCCCATTATCTTAGCCCAAAATCTCCTGAAACTGATAAGCAACTTCAGCAAAGTCTCAGGATACAAAATAAATGTGAAGAAATCACAAGCATTCCTATACACCAATAACAGACTTAAAGACAGCCAAATCAAGAATGAACTGTTGCAAAGAGAATTGCTACAATTCACAATTCACAATTGCTACAAAGAGAATAAAATATCTAGGAATACAACTAACAATTCACAATTGCTACAAAGAGAATACAATACCTAGGAATACAACTAACAAAGGATGTAAAGGACCTCTTCAAGGAGAACTACAAACCACTGCTCAAGGAAATAAGAGAGGACACAAATAGATGGAAAAACATTCCATGATCATAGATAGGAGGAATCAATAATATGAAAATGGCCATACTGCTCAAAGTAATTTACAGACTCAATGCTATCCCCATCAAGCTACCTATGACCTTCTTCACAGAACTGGAAAAAACCACCTTAAACTTCATGTGGAACCAAAAGAGAACCTGCATAGCCAAGACAATCCTAAGCAAAAGAACAAAGCTGGAGGTATCATGCTACCTGACCTCAAACTACACTACAAGCCTACAGTAATCAAAACAGCATGGTACTGGTACCAAAACATATATTGACCAATGAAACAGAACAGAGGCCTTGGAGGCAACACCACACATCTACAACCATCTGATCTTTGACAAATCTGACAAAAACAAGCAATGGGGAAAGGATTCCCTGTTTAATAAATGGCATTGGGAAAACTGGCTAGACATGTGCAGAAAGCAGAAACTGGACCCCTTCCTGACACCTTACACTAAAATTAACTCCAGATGGATTAAAGACTTAAACATAACGCCTAACACCATAAAAACCCTAGGAGAAAACCTAAGCAAAAGCATTCAGGACATAGGCATATGTAAGGACTTCATGACTAAAACACCAAAAGCATTGGCAACAAAAGCCAACATAGATATGGGATCTAATTAAATTCCAGAGCTTCTGTACAGCAAAAGAAACAATCATTAGAGTGAACCAGCAACCAACAGAATGGGAAAAAATTTTTTCCAATATACCCATCTGACAAAGAGCTAATATCCAGAATCTACAAATAACTAAAACAGATTTACAAGAAAAATAAACAAACCCATTCAAAAGTGGGCAAAGGACATGAACAGACACTTTTCAAAAGGAGACATATATGAGGCCAACAAACATATGAAAAAATGATCATCATCACTGGTCAGTAGAGAAATGCAAATCAAAACCACATTAAGATACCATCTCACGCCAGTTAGAACGGTGATAATTAAAAAATAGGGAGACAACAGATGCTGGAGAGGATGTGGAGAAATAGGAGCACTTTTACACTGTCGATGGGAGTTTTAAATTAGTTCAAACATTGTGGAAGACAGTGTGGCCATTCCTCAAGTACCTAAGAATAGAAATTCCATTTGACCCAGCAATCCCATTACTGGATATATATCCAAAGGATTATAAATCATTCTATTATAAAGACACATGCACACATATGTTCATTGCAGCACTGTTTACAATAGCAAAGACCTGGAACCAACTCAAATGCCCATCAATGATAGACTGGACAAGGAAAATGTGGCACATATACACCATGGAATACTACACAGCCATAAAAACAATGAGTTCATGTCCTTTGTAGGGATATGGATGAATCTGGAAACCATCATTCTCAGCCAACTGAAACAAGAACAGAAAAACAAACACTGCATGTTCTCACTCATAGGTGCGTGTTGAACAATGTGGACACAGGGACACAGGGAGGGGAGCATCACACACTGGGGTCTGTTGTGGGGGAATAGGGGAGGGACAGCAGGGGGTTGGGAGGTTAGGGAAGGATAACAGGGGGAGAAATGCCAGATATAGGTGACGGGAGGTTAGAGGCAGCAAACCACATTGCCATATAGGTACCTATGCAACAATCCTGCATGTTTTGCACATGTACTCCAGAACCTAAAGTGCAATAAAATATATATTTTAAAAATATATATTTTTTTTTAAAATGTTCACAGTAAGGTGTGTAGCACAGAAAGGAAGTGATTCAACAAATAACAAGGATTTTAGGAGGCTGCATGAATGATTCCCTCAGAAGCATATAATTCCAAAGAGGCCAAATTCCCCAACATATACAATGGTGTAGCAATCTGTTCACACTGCTTATATAATATCTGTGAACAAATCTGTGAAGATAATACCATGGATTTTAGATCTTTTATCTCTTCATTGTTGAACCTGATGCTGCATTATAAAGAAAAAAATAAAAAAGAACCAGCCACCATCCTAACACTACAAATGTGTATCAGTAGAAATTTTGGTATCTGGTTACCCTAAGTTACATTGATCAGCGTTAGTAGAACAAAGGAATTCAAATGCGTAGGAAACAGCTCATCAAAAGGAATTGAAAAGCACTGTGGAAGATAAAAAGGGGGAAAAAAGCATCCATATCTTATATTACTTATCTACTGCTACAAAACAAACCACTCCAAAACTTAAAACAAAAATCATTTATTGGTTCATGATTCCACAATTTAGGCTATGCTTAGCTATGCAATTAGCCAGCTTGTCTGGCTGCGATCACGCAAGCAGCTGCAGCCATAGAGGCTGCAGTGCTCCAGGAGCAAAACTCCCTTGTTTAAGCATCTACCAAACCTGTGTTTGCATATCTGCTGATATTCCACTGGCCAAAAGGAGTCATATGGCGAAGTCAATAATCAGTGTAGGATGGGACGACATAGAGCTCAGTACCAAGGAGCATAACTCATGGGGGATGGGGTAGAGAGGCAGTATCAATGTAATAATCTATCAAAGCTTTGCCCTCTTGCTCCAATGAATTATATCCCTCACACATGCAAAATATATGCAATCCTTCCTAAGAGCCCCAAAGTCTCCTCAGATGTTTACAATAGGATTCATGTCCATTAATTCATGATATCATGATATGCATCAGGTCCCAGTATGGATGAGGACTCTAGGATACAGCTTGTCTCAAATCAGAGACTTGTGAAGTGAGAAGATAAATTATCTGTCCCCCAAACACCAAACACATAATGGAAGGACAGAAAGAAGATAACTACAGATTTTAAAAGGCAATGAAGGAAATACAGAAGTCACCTGCCCATAGAAAGCCTAAAATCCAGCAGCATGTGTTGTCAAGGCCTCGCATCTCATGGAGAGGAATGTTCTTTAATTAGGGCCCTTTTCTGTTCTCAGGAATGGTTCCTTAATTTATTGGTCTGCATGGCTCTTAGCTCTGCCCTCTGGGCTTTGGGCTCTTTTTTAAAAAGAAAGGAGGCCAGACTCACACCTGTAACCCCAGCATCTTTGGAGGTGGGAGGATGGCTCCAGGCCAAGAGTTTGAGACCACCCTGGGCAACATAATGAGACTCTGTCTCCACAAACAAAAATTTTAAAAATTGGCTGCCCAGGACTTCGAGGCTGATTGCACCAATGCACTCCAGCCTGGGCAACACAGCAAGACTCTGTTTCTTAGAAAAAAAATTAAAAAGAAAAGAGAAGAAAAGGGGCTCCTTCATAATAAGGTGGACACCACACCTAAGAGGCTTCTTTTTAAACTAACCCCTTTTTAGTACAAGTTAATTCAACACCCTTAAAATGCTATAGACGTCCCATTAATATAGTTGGGGTTCATTCCATTCTCCCCAAAACTATATCCATAACTTTTTTCTTTCTTTTTTTTTTTTTTGAGATGGAGTCTTCCTCTGTCACCCAGACTGGAGTGCAGTGCCATGATATCGTCTCATTGCAACCTCCCGGGTTCAAGTGATTCTCCTGCCTTAGCGTCCTGAGTAGCTGGGACTACAGGCATGTGCCACCATGCCTGACTAATGTTTTGTATTTTTAGTAGACATGGGGTTTCACTGTATTAGCCAGGATGGTCTCAATCTCCTGACCTCATGATCCACCTGCTTTGGCCTCCCAAAGTGCTGGGATTACAGGAATAAGCCACCGCGCCCAGCCCAGTTTGCATTTTTTTTTAATGTTTCAGTACCATAAAACACAGATCATCTTAATTCCAGTCCCCAGTAACAGATATTTTACTGCCTTTCTGTTTTCTATTAACAGTTGTTTGCCATTTGTCCATACTCTGCCAGCAATCTCCTCAGCAGGTTACCAGTCCCAAACTGCCTCCCAGTCCCCAAATCAATACCACGTATTTTAGGTTTTTATTATAGCATTACTTTCCTAATAATACCAATTTTTGTTTCAGTTATCTATTGCTCCACAACAAACCACTCCAAAACTATGTGTCTAAAAAGAACCACCAAAATGTATCTGCTTATGATCCTGCAATTTTGGCTTCCCTCAGCTGGAATGTCCAAGCTGGCTTCATTGACATGTCAGGCACTCAACTGGGGTTTGAAGGCCAGGATGCTTCATTTATTCTCCAAAATCTCCTCCAACGGGATAGCGTGAGTTCTTACATGTTCCCAGCTCACAAGTACTGACCAAGCTCCTACTTAAGAAATATTGGCTTACATCCCACTGCCCAAAGCAAGTCACATGGTCAGAATCAATGTGGGAGGAAACTGCACAATCAATGAGGGAGGCCTGATTTACTATAGAATCACTAGCATAAAAATCTACACATATCCCAAGCTAAATGAATGGGCCAACCATTCAGCTGACAATCTTGTGACTGCGCTTTCGGTTCATCATTTTAAAAGCTATGGAAATAAAAGATCGTTTATATTTTAAAAAGAAAGGAAAAAAATCCACTGACAAAAAAATAAAAGTTTTAAAGATAACTAAATACTCTTAAAAGCAAAAGACAAGCTAAAAAGTATAAAACAGGCACTTTAAAAAATAAAACTTAAGAAGAAATAAAAATAAAGTTCATAAAACAGTAAGAAAAAATTAAAATATTCAAATTTTTAAAAAGGACATATTATAAATTGATATATTTATTGGTATAATATTGTTGCAGTCTCTGCTCCTTAGCTCAGCTGGATCTGAGTTTTTGTTGCACAACCAGGAAGAATTAGGTGTGCAGACATTGGAGAGTGAGTAAAGAAAAATTTAATAAGCAAAAAAGGAAATCTCTCAGCAAAGAGGGGGCGTGCGGGGTGGAGACATATGGTTCCCCTACCTGATGGCAAGAAAGTCCCCAGTGTGGCTGGGTCCGGGGCCTTTTATGGACTCAGAATGGGGAGTCTGTGTTGATTGGTTTGTGAGTATGTAAAAAAGGTTAAAACAAAGACATTACTCAAAGGTGGGCACCACAGTATAGAAAACCAATTACGAGGCCGGGCGTGGTGGCTCATGCCTGTAATCTCAGCACTTTAGGAGGCCGAGGCGGGCAGATCACCTGTGGTCAGGAGTTCAAGACCAGCCTGGCCAACATGGTGAAACCCTGTCTTAAAAAAAAAAAAAAAAAAAAAAAAATGAAAGAACAGGCATATGTAAAATGGTAAAGGGTGGAGATCAATCAGAGGAAAGCATGCCAAACAGGAAGACAAGTTCTCAATCCAGTCTGGGGATGAACTTGTAGCTTGGCTTTCAGCTTGTAAACTGTCTTCAGCTTGGAAGGGGAGTTTCACTGGATACCTGCCCTATCTGCCTAGGCATTTGGCTGCTTCCTGCTGTTCTCAATATTAGAAGCAGTAAGCTAAAACTGGCACAAACATATGATTAATAATTTAACAGACAAAGAGATGGGAAATAAAACAAATTTTTCAGAAGGTAAGACTAAAAATTCAAAAGTTTAGTAAACAAAGGCAATCAGGATTTTTCAAGCAAAAGTAATTACCATGTCTAGCAAATCCCCCAACAGTTTGCGCTTACCCAAGACATGGAGCTCTAAGAAAATGGTTCTCAGACTTTAGTATTTACAGAGTTCGTTAAAATGCAGATTCCAAGGTCCTTGCAAAGTGATTCTAATTTCATAGGCCTGAAGTAAGGTTCGTGAATCTTCATTAATAAGTACCCCAGATGGTGTAATAAAAAAGGCCCAAGGACCACAGCAGCTACAAAAGGATTTTCTCAAACAAGGAACAGACTATGGGCCTCCTTATCCTTCATATTGCACTTACTGCTTGAAACACTTATGACAAGTCCACATTTAAAATTTCAGAATTGAAAGCTAACATGCTCCACTCCCTTAGTTATAGCTCAGTTTGAGCTGTCTCACCCTTGTAAGCCTCCCTCCAGCAATAAAGCAGCATTTTTCAAACCACAGGTCACAACCAATGAGTGAGTCAGAATCATCAATTTAATAGGTTATGACCAGAACAGAAAATATCAGAGGTCATTGCATAAAATTATAGTAATTACAGCGTAAGTATTGTTACATGAAACTTTTGTTCCAGTTGTATGTGTGTATAGCACAAAACTATATTACTTAATGTGAGTCATGAGCAAAAAGGTTTGAAAATCTCTCCCATAAAGAATACGATGAATTTATCAAGAAGCTAAAAACTTTTTAGGAGAGTAGTTCACCAGAAACACGCTGAAAGTCTAAGAAAAAAAATTTTAATGATCATAATTTCATTTTATCATATTTCTGTAGGCTTTAATTATTCAAGCATATCGATGCTTCAAAGAAGAAATTTAATATGCATTTATTCCAGCATCCCTCTGAACTAGTAGGTGAGAGCATTATGGTCCTTTTCTTTTAGAAACTTAAAAAGTAGAGTTATTGTTAACCCATGAAATCAATAACTAGAGACAGTACAAAAGGATTTATAATCGTGAATTAAACTTACAATGCTGTAGGATTTCTAATAAGTGAATGACAGAATTTAGGAAAGTTGCATGAAGAAGGCAGAGCTTGAGTTTAGCCTTAAAGGGAACTTAAGAAAAAATAGAAAAAAGGCATAGTAATGAGTCTTGTTATATAGTCAAAGTAGGCTAAATGCTTGTAAAAAGAATTTCAAAAGCTCAGTGGTATAACACAACAGTGAGTGGACTGACTCCATACAATCACTCAGAAACCCAGTTCTTTCTATCTTGTACATCTACCATCTCCTGTGGTCTCGTGTCCTCAACTGGATCCTCTGCTGTACTGTATTATATATACATATATACACATAAATATAAATATTGATACAGATAGCAGTATCAGTATAGATATTCTGTATATTATGATGTTTTGACACCTTAAAAATTAACTTTTCTAGCTGGGGAGAGACTGCCTCTGCTACACCTAGCCAATTCTTGCAGCTAGCAAGAGCTCAACCAGAAGCATGCCTTTGATATGCAAACGAACCTATCCAGAGCCACACCTCCTCCAGCCAGTATAACTCAGGAGACAATTTACTCTGTCTTAATCATCCCAAGGCCAGGTACCAGGCAACCAGGGACAACCCCTACAGCATGGAATCTGCCAAAATTATTCAAACTAGCCAATCCTAAACTGTTCACCTTGCCCTGCCTTGCCTTGCCTTTCCTGCACAGAAACGCTAAAAAAGCATTTGGCCTAGCTGCTATTGTCATCTGCTTCCTGACCACTCTGGTGTCTTTCACATGTGGCCCCACATACTGTGCTTTACCTCCTGTCTCTAGGACCTGTAAATCTAATAAACTTTGTTTTCCTGAACCTTTCCTCTACCTCCTCCAGTTGCCACACCTAACTATCCAGCTTATAAAAGAATACAAAACATCTGCATCCAGCCAGCAGACAGAGGAGAGAGCATAGAGATCGTAAAGGGTTTTCATGGGACAGGCCTAAAAACGGCACTTCACTTCCTCCCATTTTCCACTGGCCAGACCTCAGTAACACCTGATACCAGGAAAGATTAAAAAAGAGACAAAAATTCATCCATTCATCATTAGTCATTCCTCTTAAAACTAAAACACTCTGAATATAATACCACAAACAAAAATACAGGAAGATCTGCAAGGTGAAAAGAAGATAAACTAGAGGCTAGGAACCACGGACTTGAGAAATGACACCATCACAATTCCCCTGGACTTTCTTTTTGCTTCCCATATATTGTAGATCAGGCACTAGAGAATCCTGCAATCTGTAACTACCAATAGGCCAAGCAAAAAAGGGCCTGAAGACATGGTGGCCAACGACTGTAATCCCATCACTTTGGGAAGCTGAAGCGGGCAGATCGCATGAGCTCAGGAGTTCAAGACCAGCCTGGGTAACATGGTAAAACCCCATGTCTAGTAAAAATACCAAAAAAAAATTAGCTGGCCATGGTGGTGCAAGCCTGTAATCCCAGCTACTCAGGAGGCTGAGACACAAGAATGGCTTGAGCCCCGGAGGCAGAGATTGCAGTGAGCGGAAACCACACCACTGCACTCCAGCCTCGGCAACAGAAATATTTTTGTTAATAACCATCCTAATCCAGTCAAACACCAAAAAAAAAAAACCCACCCCACCCCATCCCCAACACTATGGTATCAGCAGGGCCCAGCAGGGAGCTGAACTTCTAACCCCACACAGCAATAAAAAGATCAGGCTAGAGGCCCTTCATTTCCCCCATTTGGCATCAAAGAGATGGAATGAGCGTGCAAGTGGTGCCAGTCAGCAGCCCACTTTTCCCCACCCCAGTTAGTTGGGCAATTTCTTTAAAAGTTAAACATAAAGGTACCATGCCACTCAGCAACCCCACTATTAGGTATCTGTCCAAGAGAAATGAAATCGTGTCTATACAGGGAACTGTATACAAATATCTATAGCAGCATTATTCACGATAATAAAAACATCAAAACAACCCAAACGTTTATCATGTGGTGAATGGAATAACAAAATGTGGTATATTCATACTGAGAATACCTTTCTGCAATAAAAAGACACAAAATGCTAATATATAGCACAATGCAGCTAAACCTCAAAAAATTCTAGTAAGTAAAAGAGCTAGTCAGGAAAGACCACATTAGTATGGTTCTATGTACAGGAAAGGTTCAGAAAAGGCAAATCTATAGAGAAGACCAGTAGTTGCCTAAGGAAAGATGTGGGAGTGAGGATTAACTTCAAACAGGCATAAGGTCCCTTTCTCAGGTGATGGAAACATTTTAAAACTGGGTTATAGTAATTATTGCATGACTCCATAAGTTTATTCATTTTCACACTATTTGTTAATATTTTATTATATAAAATAAAATATATTGTTTTTAATAAAAAATTCAAGTCACCCCAAAGCATTCCACATATTCAACTGCAGTTCCTTTAAAACTCCGATGTCATTTTTTGCAGAAATATACAACACAATCCTAAATTCATATGGAACCACAAAAGACCTGAATAGCCAAACTATCTTGAGCAAGAAGAACAAAGCTGGAGGCAACATACTACTTGATCTCAAATATAATACAAAGTTACAGTAATGAAAACAGTATGGTACTTGCATAAAAACAGACATATAGAACAATGAAATAGAGAATCCAGAAATAAATGTACACATTTATGGAAAATCAATTTTCAACAAAGATGTCAAGAACATACAATGAGGAAAGAATGGCTCCTACTATAAATGGTGCTTAGAAAACTGAATATCCACATGCAGAAGAATAAAATCAGACCCTTATCTCACACCATATACAAAAATCAACTCCAAATGGATTTTTAAAGATGATACCTGAAACTGTAAAACTACAGAAGAAAACATATGAAGAAAAGCTCCATGACATTGATCTGAGCAATGATTTGTTAGATATGACCCCAAAAGCATAGGCAACAAAAGTAAAAATAGACAGCTGAGATTATATCAAACTGAAAAGTTTCTGAAGAGAGAAGGAAACAATCAACATGGTAAAGAGGCAATCTATAAAATGGAAGAAAATATTTGCAAGACCTACATCTAATAAGGGGTTAATACATAAAATATATAAGATACTCAAACAACTCTATAGCAAGAAAACAAATAACTTGACTTTAAAATAGGAAAAAATCTGCATAGACAATTCTCAAAAGAAGACATACAAATGGCCAACAGGCATATAAAAAATATTCAATGTCACTAATTATCAGAGAACTGGAAATGAAATTAAATGGGCAACAAGATGTCACCCCACAGCTGTTAGGATGGTCATTATCAGAAAGTCAAGAGATAAGTGTTGATGAGAATATGGAGAAAAGAGAACCCTTGTGTTCTTTTGGGAGGAATGTAAATTAGTTCAACCATTATGAAAAATAGGGATATATCTCAAAGGATTAAAAACAGAACTACCAGATGATCTACCACTCTCACATTCAGGTATGTGTCCAAAGGAAATGAAATCAGTAAGTCAGAGAAGTATCTTCACTCCCATTTCATTGCAGAATTATTCAAAACAGCCAAGATATGGAAGTAACCTAAATGTTCATAAATGGATGAAGGGATAAAGAAAGTGTGGTCAGTGTGAGTGAGTTTGTGTATATATATGAGTGTGTGTGGATGTTCTTCTGCAGGTGTGTGTGTGTATATATATGTGTGTGTGTGTGCATATATATATATATATATATATATGCACACACACAGAATGGTATATATACTATGAAATATTATTCAGCTTTTTTTTTTGAGACAGAGTCGCTCTTTCACCAGGCACCAGGCTAAAGTGCAGTGGTGATCACTGCAACCTCTGCCTCTCGGCTTCAAGCAATTCTCCTGCCTCAGCCTCCTGAGTAGCTGGGACCGCAAGCGCACGCCACCACACCCAGCTAATTTTTGCATTTTAGTAGAGACGGGGTTTCACTATGTTGGCTAGGATGGTCTCAATCTCTTGACCTCATAACACCCACCTCGACCTCCCAAAGTGCTGGGATTACAGGCGTAAGCCACCGCACCCGGCCTCAGCTTTAAAAAGAAGAAAATCTTGTCAGTTGTGACAGTGTGGATGAACCTAGAGAACATTATGTTAAATGAAATAAGTCAGGTACAGAAAGACAAATATTGCATGATCTCACTTCTATGTGTAATCCTAAAAAGTTGAACTCACAGAAGCAGAGAGTAGAATAGTGATTGCAAAGAGCTGAGAAGTAGGGAAAATGAGAAGATGTTGGTCAAAGTATACAAAGTTTCAGTTATGTAGGATAAATAATTTGTGGAAGTCTAATGTAAAGCAAGGTGACTAGAGCTAATAACACTATTATACACTTGAATTTTACTAAGAGAGTAGATCTTAAATGTTCTCACCACCAAAAAGAAGGTAACTATGTGAAGTAATGGGTATGTTAATTAGTTTGTGGTAATCATTTCATCATGTCTACACATATCAAAACATCATATATAGTTTATATAGATATAATTTTTGCCAGTTTACCTCAATAAAGCTAGAATATATCATTTATTACTTATAATGGGTAAATTCAATGGTTTATAAATTATACCTCAATAAAAATGTTTTTTAAACAGTAGATGGACTAGCATAATCCACCACCATGTAATCCATCACCTAGAGCCAACAATTATGAATTCATGGCCAATATTGTTTCATCTGTAACCCTACTACACTTTTCTTCTTGCCATATTATTTTATAGTACATCTCAGCTATTATGTATTTCACTGCAAATTTTATAAGATTCATACTATGATGATAGGGTTTTTTTTTTAACATAACCACAATAAATACCATTATTACCACAAAAAACAATATATCAAAGCACAAGTGATAAAATTAGTACTTTGCTTGACCATTTTAGATAATCTCTTGTTGCTTTCTCCTATTTTCATTCTCCTCTATTTTTTTCAACTACATTTAATATCTGACAGCTCCAGTTTCTAAAGCCTTTAAAGCCTGGTTCTGCTATCGGATGCTTCTGACTCTCACTTACAGAGCTCATTTTCTCATGCAATATTTTTACTGGGATATAATGTTCATCAAATTTTATCTTTGGGATTCTACAAGGCCTCATTGCAAGCTGCAAGTGCCCAGGGAATTTGGTGTCTGAGGTTGCTCTAAACCCAGGCCACTGTAAATTAATATCTCAGTTTAGGGCTTTTCAGGTGCAGTGAACATGAAATCAAACCTCAATTCCACATCAGGGCTTTCTCTCTCTACTCAGAGCCTAGACAATTTTTCTTATAGAAGAGATGTTTGTTTTAGTTTATCCATTTCCTAAAGATGTGTCTCTTCCATGGCCCTGACTTTATTTAGAATTTCTGTTCCAATTTCCTGCCTTGTATGAGTCTATGGCCTTGTCTTCTGATCCCCATGTGGCCATTGAAACCAAAAGCTCTAAATGACCAGGAATTAACAAATATCCATGCCACACCTACTAACTTTAATGCGTACTTACTGCCCTGGAAATGTATTTCCCCTTATTGTGGTCTCTGAGAATTTCCCTTGCTTCCCTGCAAGTTAGTTATACATTTTTTAAGTTTTTAAGGTTTTTTTTAGTTTTTTATGAGTTTTACACTGGGAATATTTCGAGATGTCTCATCTGCTATATTTCCAGATAGTCTAATCCCTTCTTATAAACCTTATAATTTCTAGACTTTGTAAGAGGATCTTCCACCAATCTGAGCTGCACAGTTTAAAATCTTTCATCCCCCATTATAACATAAAGTTTAATTTCTATATTTGTTTAAGTCCTAAATGTACTACAGAATCATCCCAAAATTAAATAACTTACTAACTATATCATTCCATAAACCAAAATGGAATAAAACATCACCGTGAGAAGGCATAGTATAAAGAGGCATCATAACAGTGACAAGGCACAACTTTTATTAGTTATTATTTAGTAAAATGGACAGCACTATCAGAGTGGGTCAACGCCAGAGTTCCAAAATTCAATAATTGTGTGAGGTTATGTAAAGTACCTTAACTGTCTGAGCTTCAGTTGTTTCAAATGTAAAGTTTAGAACTTGAGTCATTTCTTAATGTATTTAAAGCTCTAGACTACTATGAATAAAGTATTAAATTTTAAAATCAGCTCAAGAAAAGCATTAATATACCAATCAGCAAGCATCATGATTCAGGAAGAATGTACAAGAGTATTAAGAAATAAAGGGGACTGGTGTATGCAGCCTACTCTATATACAAAAATGCAGAGGGAGAGGGAGAAGAGGAGGAGGAAGAGAGAGAGGAAAAAAAGAGAATAAAAGAAATGAACTAAAATATTGAAAACTAGTATATCTGGGTAGAGAACCCATAGGAGTTCTCTTCACTATTCTTGCAACTGTTGTGTAAATCTAAATTTACAACTGTTTAAAAAGTGTAATAAAGTTGGTATTTAAATAACAGATATAACCCTGGCTACATAAAACAGAAGCATATAGTTATTCTATCATGGGAAGTGAAGAAAAATCCACAAAGGGACATTACAAGTTTATCTTTCGCCAACTGTTTCAGGATCACACGTTTGTTGCTATAAATACAAAAGTACCTATTAATGACAGGTTACAGAACTATGTAAAAACTTACAACATCCTAAGGGGTAAAACATCAGGTGAGATTTCTGAGCCAAAAGCAATTTGGGCAGAAGCACACATGTAAGTCAATAAAGCATTCCAACATTAAATCTTGGCTTCCTTTGACGTCAGGCCCAGCAGACCAAGGCGAGTGACGACACAGGAGTCAGCAAGGAGGAAATGTGTGCCAGGTGGTGCCCAGCATCTTGGAAGTGCAAATTTAGCAGGTAACATAAAACTCCATAACTCTATCTTAAATGCTGGTATATAAATCACAACATATCTCTTCTCTTGAGAGTCTGTATGCAGAGAAGCTCTTGAGAGCTTCTCAGAGTGTCAAAATAAATTACAACCAACAGTGACTGTTGAGTATTATTAAGCCTCTGCAGGTTAAAATTAAAAACAAAACAAAACAAAAAACACAGATTGAAAGAGCCTTTTTTGCTTGCTTTTTGACAATACTTTTAATTTCAAACTCAACAGGAAACAAGATAATCACAGGTAGCTGAAAGTCAAGACAATTTCAAACCCATAAATGTGTGTTATTGATTAACAAAGACCTCAGTGCTGACCAAACTGTATTTTCCTTCATAGTCTCTGCTTTCCTAATATATTCTGCATACATATATCTCAGAAGTCTTAGAGAGATAGAATTTTGTAGAAATGTTTTCAAGCATTTTTCCACTCTGGCTATACAAATGAAAAAACGAAAATGGAATGCTATGTAAAAATCATGTATCAATTGCAAAAAAATAAGATAATGACCCAAAATTATTTCTTTTACTTACTTTTTAAAGTCTTAAATCTGAGTTTTAAATATGGAAAGCATATACCTTTTATCAGGCCCAGTGACCCCACTGCAGGAATTCTCACTCAAAATCTAAAACTTTGGCATGGCGTCATTAAACTATTCCTAGGGCACCTTTTTACTCTAAAGCCTCTGTAAGCGATTAAAGTTCTAATTTGAATAATTACATTCCACCTACATAAATTCCCTCTGTAGTTTCAACTGTATGCAGTATCAGTCTTCATTTCCTGAATTAAATTGGTGTCATGTATTGTGGTACTTCTTTAAAAAAAAAAAAAAAAAAAAAAAAGAACATTTACTTTCATAGGTAACCTTTCAGCAATCAGAAGTGATTCATGCGCATGAGGGGAATAGGTCAGTATGAATAATCATTAACCAACAATTTGTGCCAGCATTTATTGTGTCAAGCATTGCAAAAGGGACATCTCATCTAATAAAATGAATATAGCTATACAGCTTTATAGAAATCAATAATTTATAAACTAAATCCTAGTTTTCATTGAATTGTATCAATGCATCATTAGAAGCTTTATTTTCATTTATGGCTTGCCTTTAATTAGCTGATACTCCTCATGTTTGATCACTTCTACCTTTCTAGTCAAATACTTAATGAATTGCAAATTAATACTGAAAATCCTAACCTAAAAAAAAAGAAACACTGAGTAGCATTTAAAAAATAAGTATTTCTCATAAAGGGAATCTTAAAAACATGCTTCCTCTATTTCACAAACCAACAGAATTTTTGAAAGACCGAAAAACAATTCTTATAACAAAATTTGTTACTCAAAGTGATTTTCTAGTGTTACCGTAACAGTATTTATTCAATAAGCCCAAAGGACTAGTATTACAGTCCCTTTAATGAGATTTGATCTTTGAATCCTTGGATTTTTCTTAAATAATGTGTCTATAAGTTGCTGAGTGACCTTCAAGAGTGGCTTTTCCCAGAGTCAAGAAAAGCAGCTGTGTTCCTTGCAGGATGCTCAGGGACTTCCAGAGATCTCCACCCCATGCCAGCTATTTCAGTCCTTGAGTCATCAGATAAATTTAAAGAGAAGAATTTATCCCAATTGTCAAAAATTCTGTTGAACTCCATGACCTAAGCATGTTTAGTTCATCAAAGCTGTATAGTAGCAAAGATGTCTTCAAATATGTTGAATTAGTTAATCCTTAAATCTCATTATTGTAATTTCTGCTCTTAATTAAAAGCACAATTTACTGGTATTTAATGAAACTGTAAATTAAATTATCTGTTACACCTAGAGTTGGTCTCAAATTCATAAAATATAGACCCAATTGTAAAAACATATTTTCCTTTCTTCCTAGAATTCTATTCTACCTTGATTCTGAAAATAACATCCTCTTTCCTCTAGGAAATGTCACCTGCACTCCATCCCCAATTCCCACAGAACAACGTGATTCAAAGAGATGCTGTCATTTTCTTACAGATCACTTGGCCTAGCCACGGGCTTGACATATGCACTTGTTCAAAGCTGGACCAATCACAGTTCCCCATCCTGGTGGCCAAAATTGATCTGTACAGTTGTATAGACCAGGGCATGCGACCCAAGCTTAATAAATCAGTCCTTCCCCAAGATATTTCAAACTGAAATTAAGGCAGTAGGAGCAAACTCTCTCAGACAGTGAAGAAACTGGGCATGCAAGCTGTCAGTAGCCATGTGCCCTGCCATGCAGGGAAAGCTGGTCTGAGAGAACTAAGCCAAGATGCAGAGAAGAACTTAGAAAGAAGACAGAGCACTCTGGAGGCATTCAAGTCCTGGCTCTAGTTGTCTCTGACAACTGCCTCACTCCTGCCTTCCTTGTGTGTATAGAATAAGCCTTCCAATAAATTTCCCTTATACCAAAGTTAATTCAAACTATTTTCCTAATACCAGTAGCCAAGGAAACTCTACATAATATACCAAACAAATTCTAACATAATAAATTTCACTTCTTAGGGGTAGGGCCTAGGAATACTCCAAGAAATTCAGATACCTCTGCAAATTCAAATATATCTAATGCAAACCTGGCTTTAGTCCATGAACTGACATTTAGGAATAGCTGGATTTAACACTTTCTTCACTGCCTTCTTCACTGGGGATAAACCTTGTCCTTTCATAAGACAGTCAAGGTCTTATGAGCAAGACCTGTATCTTATGTTTTATGATTTTCTCTGGCTCTCAGCACAAGCCATGAACATAGATGTTCAGTAGGAATGTACTGAGCTAAAAATATGAAGATTGGGATATTATGATTGCCACATGATCCTCTGGAATATAATCAGATCCAAAGTAAGATTTTGTGTTCTGGAAAATTCATTCTTAGAAGAGTGATAGTTGTACAGCAAGACAGCAGTAACAAAATCCGGGGAAAAAAATCATTATTAACCGGATTATTTGTTACCAAAAGATACATGCCTGTGGATGGATTTAAAAAGGAATGTCGGCGGCTGTGAAGAAGGCATTTTTAATCTGAAGTGAAGACTGACTTCAAAGTTCAGCAAAGAAAGTCTATGTTTCCCTAACGATTGGGTCTAAGACAAGCCTGCTAGGAATTCCAGATTAAAGAGTCAACAGTGTAAAATACATTATATATTAAACGTGTTAAAGTATATTTAAAGCCATATGCCTGGAAACCTCCCTTTCTATGTTTACTGTACTCCTACATTAAAATATTTTTGCATTCAAAGTAAGTGACCAGTTTGCTTTGGGCTGGTGACCCACTATGGAGAGAACCTGAAAGACAAGGGTTGAAATGAGAATCTCCTGCCCAAGAGAAGGCCCTGCTCAAATAATGGAAGTAGAATAAAAAAGCAGTCCTGCTTTAAAAACTTAGCTTCTCCTAAAGAAGCTAAAGGATTCCCTGACCTTCTTCATCTCACTGACTACCAGAACTCAGGGAGAATTTCAATACTGTAATTATAATAAATAAAGCAAACTAATTCTAACTCCTGAAAGCTAATACCTATGCCCTTAACTAGTTGTAACTAAAACAAAAAGAAAAAAAAAAACTAAGCTCGTTATTGTATAATTTTAATTTTTTAGAAGCTTATGTATTCATTTTAGTTATTTGTTTTATACAACTATTTAGCACAATGCATGAACTTAATACATATTAATAATGGAAGAAACCAAATCCTATAACAAAATGCAAATTCTGCTTAACTGCATAAACTTACTAAAACAGCTAGGTTCTAGACATCAACTTTAGGACAACAGAATTGTCTCTAAGTTATTGCAGAAGACTATTTGCATAAAACTTTTGGAAATCTCCACTCCAAAGTTCTTCCACTGTAAACTGCACTTAATCTTTTCAGTTAGCAACATGCTTAAAGAACACAGTTGAATATCTGGGATCAGTGGTCTGGACATTTCCACAAACTGAAATCATACACCTATATAACAATAGAGCAACTGATTGTGACTCAAACCCATCTTGCAACTACACTAATAATTTGGCATTGAAAGGATATCCAAATAGGGCCATATTTACAGAAAATAGTGTCACTTAGTATAATTTATTAAGAATCTCCATTTAAAATTCTCAGAAAAGTTTAAATTACAGACCCAGAGAACTGATAGTTACTTTTATTAACCTCTCCTCTGCTTATGACTGTATTAGAAAACCTTAAGAAGAAATTTAGTAAAGTAAAATTTCATTTCAATGCCTTTTTATAACCCTTCACTTCCCAGAATAGGAATAATCATCAGCATTCTCATTTCTAGTGCTTGAAAAACAATGAAGTATGTGCTTTAAACAATGAAGTTATATTCATTTTCACCTGCATTGATGCTCCTTCCACTCTTGCCACACAGGCGACCCGGTCCAAGAAAGTCACTGCCACAGGCACCGCCACAAAGAAGCCTTTACAAAAGGCCTTGAGGTATCTTTTCACCCACCCTTGTGACTGTGCCATACCTAAAAATACAAAGAAAACAACTATGAAACCAGTCTCAAGAAAGGTGAAAAACAAAGACATAAAAACAGTACATGAAACGTTGAGTTAGAGAAGGGCAATCTCGTCTCTTAATATATTTCACACTCTCATTCCCGTAACCATTAGAATAAATTTGACTTACTTAAAGTCCCAAAGTGAAATACACGAACTCAGGCTAACTCCTTTCCACAACTCCAGTCCACTTGATAACTTCAATGGGAAATTTCTCCCCACAATACAATAAGTTAGAAAAAAATAAGCATTCCAAAAGTAAATCCTTTTCTGTTGCAATTAAAATGAAAATACTCCTTATACCCCTGATATCTGTTCTCTTCTACAGTAATAAAAGTTTCAGTGGAACATGTGGCCACCCAGCTGAAGACTGTTTTCTAGCCTCCCTTGCAGCTAAGTGTGACCATGTCACTAGATTTGATCAACGGCATGAGTACGAAGAATACACTTCTAGGTTGCACCCTTAAAAGGAGGATGCCCTCCCTTTTCTTCCCCATTTTATAACTGTAATAGTAACAATTTGGTGGTAGAAGCAGGAGTGGCCATCTCAAACTATAAGATAAAAGCTTCAAGTAAAGATGACAAAGCAACAAAATAGAAGGATCCTAGGTCTGCAACACCATGGCGGCACCTTACTATCCTGCAGTACTTACACTTGGACTGTTAAATCAGAGATAAATCACTTGCACTGCTTTTGTTTTTGTTTTTAAACAGGGTCTCACTCTGTCACCCAAGCTGGAGTCCAGTGGCATGATGATAGCTCACAGCAGCCCAAAACTCCTGGGCTCAAGCCATCCACCCTCCATAGCCTCCTAAGTAGCTGGAACTACAGGTGTACACCACCACACCCAACTAATTTGTTTAATTTTTTTTTTTTGTAGAGTCTGGGTCTTGTTATGTTGTCCAGACTAGTCACAGACTCCAGGCCTTAAGCAATCCTCTGGCCTCAGCCTCTCAAAGGGCTGGGATTACAAGTGTGAGCTACCATGCCCAGCCCTATCATGTTTAAACTGTGCAATACTGGCCTTCACTATAGTAGCCAAACTGATCCTAATACAACAATGAAATCTATGACAGATCTGACATGTGTTTTGGATATTATTGTGCGTTTTTTGATATCAGCTTCATGTCAGCAGTATAGTTGGCATATATTTTCTTCCATTCTATAGGTTATCTCTTCATTACGATGATTGTTTCCTTTGCTGCACAGAAACTTTTTGGTTTAATGTAATCCCCATTGCCTGCATTTTGCTGTTGCCTGCGCTTTTGAAGTCTTATTCAAAAAACTCTTACCAAGACTTCAGTGTTGTGAAGTGTTTCTTCTATGTTTTCTTCTAGTAATTTCGTAGTTTTAGGTCTTACATTTAAGTGTTTAATCCATTTTGAATTAATTTTTGTATATGGTGAGAGATAAGGGTCTAACTGTATTCTTCTGTGTATGGATATCCAGTGACTGCGATATTTTTAGATCTGTTTACATAAAACCCCAGGTCAAGACCCATTAGTAGGTCATAAAAAAACAATGTAATGATTTGAAACTAGCATTTTTTTAAAAACTGAAATACAATAGACTAGAAATATAGCCTGTTATACATTAAAGATAAGTATTGTTTTGTGAAGCTCTAAACCCTTATTTGCTGCAATGTGTATATGTTTGTGTGTGTGTGTGTATAAGAGTGAGTCCTGGGTTGCTATATAAAATGTATTTCTTCATGTGGTCATGGCCAAAAAAGTTTAAAAGCCATTGTCCTAGATGACTTTGGAGAATCCTTTTTTTCTGACAGGGCCAGGAAAAAATAAATAAATAAATAATAAAACAGTGTTATCTGTTCACTTAGAAAATAAAAATACTCAACCACTAATTCCCTCAAAAATCTTTAATATATCACCAGAAAAGATGAATAATAATCTAAATTGGCTAATTTTTTTTTTCAGCACTGCTAGCTGTTTATTTTGGATAAAAGAAAAAAAAAGCAATTGAACTGTTTTATAGCTGGAAGAATGGGCAAGGAGGATCTCCAGGCAGTAAACTCCCCCTCCCTCCCCCACCACAGCCCTGTGGGTGGGCTGAGGCCTAGGGCTGAGCCTCACGTGGGTTTCCTGTTCCCTTTGCTATCCTGCTCAGCAGGCTCCCTCCCGGGCTCTGGAGCAGCTGCTGCAGGAGGGCCAGGCTGGGAGGGGCTGCTGCAGCTCTTCACTTGGGCAGGACGTCAGAGGACTCGGAGACCAGCTTCTCATCACAGGTCTCAATCTTCTTCACAATCACAGCCCTGGTGGAGCTGGTGCGGCTGAAGGAGCTGGAGCCTGCACCGAAGCCAAAGCTGGAGCCCAGGCCATAGCTAAGGCCAGGGCTTGTGAGGCCATAGGCCGAGCTCAGACCACCTGCATAGCGGCTGGTGGTCTTCATATGGATAGTCATGTTCTGCATCCCCAGCTCCAGCCAGCTCTCCTCACCCTCCTGCAGCTTCCTGGAGGTGGCAATCTGAATGTCCAGGGCCAGCTTGATGTTCATCAACTCCTGGTACTCATGCAGCTGCCACGTCTTGCCCTGCTTGGCCCGCTGCAGGGCAGCGTCCAGCTCAGACAGCTTGGCATTGGCATCCTTAACGGCCAGCTCCCCACGCTGCCCAGTATCTGCAATGGTGGCCCCCAGGGAAGCTCTCTAGCGTTTGAGGCCCTCGATCTCAGCCTGGAGCTGGCTAATGTTCCACTTCATCTAGGAGATCTCAGTCTTTGTAAGCCACAGGTCATCTCCATGCCTCCCAGCCAGCATGTGCAGATCCTCATACTTGATCTGGAACATGCTTTCAGCCTCAGCCCAAATGCAGTTGGCAAACTCCTCATACTACGCCTTGACCTCGACGATGATGCTGTCCATGTCCAGGGAGCAGCTGTTGTCCATGGACAGCACCACAGATGTGTCTGAGATCTCGGACTGCAGCTCCTGGATCTCCTCTTCATACAGCTGCCTGAGGAAGTTGATCTCGTCAGTCAGTCCTTCCAGGAGAGACTCCAGCTCTACCTTGTTCATGTAATCTACCCTGTTCATGTAAGCTTCATCCACATCCTTCTTGATGAGGACAAATTCATTCTCCATCTCTGTGTGCTTATTGATCCCATTCTCATACTTATTCTTGAAGTCCTCCACCAGCCCCTGCATGTTGCCAAGCTCCACCTCCAGCTTCAGCTTCTCCAGGCCCAGAGTCTCCAACTGCCACCTAAGGTTGTTGATGTAGCTCTCAAACATGTTGTCCGTGTTGCTCTGAGCCATCTTCTGCTGCTACAGGAGGTTCCGCTTGGTCTCTAGCATCTTGTTCTGAAGCTCCAGAAACCGTACCTTGTCTATGAAGGAGGCAAACTTATTGTTGAGGGTCTTGATCCGCTCCTTCTCCTGGGTGTGTACGGCCTGGATGTTGGAGTCCACCTCCAGGTTAAGGGGGCTCAGCAGGCTCTGGTTGACCATGACGGCGGCGATGCCTCCCATACCACTGGCCCCAACATAGCCTCTGCCTAGGCTACCCCAGAAGCTGCTGCTGCCCACTCAGAAGAAGCTCAAGGAGATGTGGTAATCAGGCCCACTCATGTAGGAGTGGCTGCTAAAGGCCCGGGGGCCAGAGATGGACACCTTGTAGGACTTCTGGGTCACCCTGGTGGACATGGTGGAGACATGTAGGCTGAATCAGGCGGAGATTCCAGAAGGAGCAAAGAAGCTGCTTCTTGGTTAAATTGGCTAATTCTTAATGACCTACTGTATCTGACATCCATGAGGGCTATATGTATGCACAATAAGTAATGAAGACTGGTACTCTTTTTACACTTTTATCAACATATATTGCACATAACATTCACCTAAACCAGTGATCTTTCATATCTAACCAAAATAAATGTAACTCAGACTAACTTTAGAAAACAAGCAATTTAAAAACATGTTTGCATTCAAACTCATCTAACAACTATAATCTTAAGTTAAATTGCATATGAGTTCACACATCTGGTATTCAAGAAACGTATTTGGCCCAAGGTACTGACTGTTTCTGTGAGCAGACTTAACTACTACACTCCTAAAAGAGTAAATCTGCTTGACATGTTTCATTCATTCATACCCAGCTTTAATTTGAGCCCATGAGTAAAACTAATTTATCTTCAATGATATCTTTTGCCTAGAATCAAAACACCCTTACTAACTCCTTTGGTGTATCTCTACAAAAGATTTAATATATTTTCTCAATAGACTATTTTACAAAGGTCCCATTTATCATATACTACCTGCCTTGATATAGAAGAGTAACTTTGGCATGTTTATCAAATCAGTACCTTCAAGATGCAAAAGATGCATTTTCCTTAATATTATACTTCATTAGCTCAGTCTCTCTGAAAACACTTCTAACCACAGGTTTAACAACACAGACATCAATCTTACAGTAAACTTAAAAACTGAATGACCTCCACATCTTTTCTTTATGATGCTTCCAAAATATAAGTAAAAAATAAGTACAAAGATTTCAGATTACAAAATATCTGGACTCACAATTTATAAAATGCTCCCATGTACATAGGAAAAAAAAATGTGTTACTATGAAGAAGAGAAAGGAAATGGCTCAGCAGTAAATAGTCAATTCCTCTTTGACCAGTTTGATATTTTCCAAGTTATTTTAAGAGGTCTACACTCCTGTTTAAGTCATACAACTCCCAGATAATAATTCCAGGGTAGTGTCTCCCAAGCTCGCCTTTACTGACATGCTTAAAAATGAAGATCTCTGGCTAGGCACGGTGGCTCACGCCCATAATCCCAGCACTCTGGGAGACCGAGGCGGGCGAATCATGAGGTCAGGAGTTCAAGACCAGATTGGCCAACATGGTGAAACCCCGTCTCTACTAAAAAATCCAAAAATTAGCTGGGCATGGTGGCTCGTGCCTGTAATCCCAACTACTTGGGAGGCTGAGGTAGGAGAACTGCTTGAACTGGGACCAGGGAGGCGGAGGTTGCAATTAGCCGAGATCACACCACTGCACTCCAGCCTAGGCTACAGAGTGAGACTCCATCTCCAAAAAAATAAGAAGATCCCCAGTCCCACTCAGACCTCCAAAATCAAACACTCCAGGTGATTCCCTTAATAGAGCAAGTCTGGAAAATACTGATATTTGGGTGTTTACTCACTCCTCAAGTTTATTACCTTCTTAAAATGAGAATGGGGAAAAGTTAGCAAAGAAACATCATCCTCAATGTCTTTTCACATTTAGTTTATCTCCTTACTAGATTAAGAAAAAGTATCTGGACGGATCCAAGATGGCTGATTAGGAGCAGCTCAGGATTGCAGCTCCCAGCGAAAGTGCGGAGGGTGAGCGGACACCACATTTCCAGACGGATTTTTATTGCCCACAAACCAGGAGATTCCCAGGCGGAGGAGCCCCACAGGTCGCCAGCGCGGCTATTTTGGCCTGCGCAGCTGTTCTGGCCGGCACCCCAGTGCGGCTGTTTCGGCCTGCATGGCTGTTTTGGCCGGCGCCCCGGCGCAGCAGTTCTCCACGGGCACCATTTTAGCTGGCAATTGGAGCTACGGGGAGACAGACTCGCCCATTCAACTGATAGAAAAGGGGACTGAAACAGGGAGCTAGGCCAGGAGAATCTCGGACAAAAAAGCACTATGAATCTCAGCGTGGCTGTTTCAGCCTGCGCAGGCACAGTGGGTCACTGCACGGGAAATGGCACAGATTCCGGCGCCTTTTCAACAGGCGATTGGAACACCTGGGAGACAGTCAACCGTTCACTCTGAGGCAGGGAGCCAGGTGATCAGGCTCGGATGGTCCCACCCCCACAAAAAAACAGCAATCTGAAACACTCTGGATTGAGAGTCTCACAGTAAGCACAGCTGAACCCGGGGCAGTCCAGCTCTATGGGGGAGGGGCGTCTGCCATTACCGAGGCAGTCCACCACTACGGAGGTAGTCCGTCATCGCTGAGGCAGCCCGCCATTGCCTAGGTAGCCCGCCATTACAGAGAGAGTCCACCATTATAGACGCAGCCACCCTTGCCAAGGCAGTTCTAACCATATCCGTATAAACAGGATAGCAGGGAAGATCATACGGCAGCTGGGTGGAGCCCACAGCTGCTCAGCAAAGCCTCTGTAGGCAGACAGTGACTAGGCTGTCTCCTGGCAGGACAGGGCAGCCCTGAAAAAAGGCAGCAGAACAACAGAAACTCATAAACAAAGCCCTAAATCCCCAGGACAGAGCAACTGGGAAAGAAAAAAAAGGGGGGGTTATGAGTTCTGCTGCAGCAGACTTAAACGTACCTGCCCAGCAGCTCTGAATGAACAACGGAGCTCACAGCTCAGCACGTGAGCTCCTATAAAGGACAGACTGTCTCCTCAAGCAGCTCCCTGATCCCTGTATAGCCAAAG